>OMPJ01028677.1:17093-28881 GCA_900312935.1 Carapus acus
CATCAGACCACAGTGGAAGTGGGGGGTGGGGGGTGGGGAGGTAATGAGACAGGGAGAGATAAAGACGCTAAGTGCCTCAAAACACTGTTCCAGGTCAGGAGGCGGTCACTCTGCCCAGTTGTACCAGTATAAGACTTTAGACATTCATGGAGAAGGTGTTTATGGCATTATTTTTAAAAAAAAAGTTTCAGGAAGACAAAACAAACTATTAAAATGTGACGCAAGCTGTTTTTCAGCTGTTTGAATGTTGTCTTGCTGACACAATGATAATCTGATAACTGACATCAAGGGTCGTCACAACATCTGAGAGGGATTTAACATTATCGTCTCATCTTCGGTTGAGATGCTGTAAGATGTTGCATGAATTGTCTCATTTATCTCTTCCAGGTGTACAAATAATAACTGTCACAGTGACACGTTAGAATGCTGCAACATTCCAACCTGAACAATGCATATTGAAGGATCCGGTACAGGATCACTCTCCAGCCCATGAGTGATCGGGCTCAAGTATGTGGATACTGTACTTAGTAGATCCATCACAGAAATGTCATGTGTCTGATATCTTCCCTGCTCAAACATGTGTAATCATGGCGATGGACAACAATAGAGACTAAGACATGAAACCATGTCTCAGCAGCAGGATGATGACCAGACAGCCAAGTGGGGATCAGGATGGGCACGGTGCTGATGGACAGATAGAGTCCTGTAAACAGCTGACTGATAACGGATGGGCACACTCCCTTGGCAGCATTTGTTTATGAAGGAGGTCTGATTCCTCACATGATCTGCCACAACATCCTGAGACAGACGCTTCGTTTCCTTCAACTGCCGTCACTTCATACATTCCAATACAAATATCAAACTCTCAATAGCAATTCAGCATGTTGTATTAAATAACCTGGTCAGTACATGACCTGGAAAGATTGAGGACTTTTTTTTTACACTGACACGTCACGATCATCTTAGCTACTCCCAAAATTTAGAATCTTTTTTTCAGCAGCACCCAGGTTTGGTGTGTGTGTGTGTGTGTGTTTGTGTGTGTGCACGCGTGTGTATGCCTGTGTGTGTTCAAGATCATTTTGCAGAGGGTGTAACAGGAAAGCCACAATTACATATTCAGGAAATGCTGATCAGAGGGAGAAATGAACTCCATCTGTGGCTCCTGCCTGCACCAAGTCCTCATTGTCCCCGCAGCAAAATGGAAGTTTATTCAAATAATAGATGACTGATTATCTATATCTCAAATGTTTTTAAAGATCTGATGAATAATAGACATTTTCATGTTCGTAGTTCATTTTATTCCCTCAGACATGTTTAACTGGCAAGATCAACCATCAAGATTCAGTCTGTTTTCAATCTGCCATTTTCAGATGAAACTCTTTGATTATAGGTGAAATGATCCATTCACAAATAGTTCCATTAGTTTAACCAAAGGAAGCCCAGAAGCTCGGTCCAGGAGGACTTGGCTTTTGAGTGGTGAGTCAGAGAGTCTGAGGTTCAACTCCTGCCAAGGCACCTGACGCCAACAGGCCAAAGCAATACAGTGATAAATAAGCAAATTGATAGAATAGATAAAAGGGAAACTTGTTTCTATACTGTAGATTTGACAATAAAGCTTTGAATCTGAATCTGAATCAGTGTGCTCCCCAGCCATAATTTGGCCATCTCCGAAAAATACCAGAGCATAGCAAAAGTTTTGCTTCTGCAAAGGAGGTCGTCGGTGTGTCAAGGAATGCAAAACTTCTAGCCACACAGCTGCCATGAAAAATGTTCAGCGAAGCTCTGCTACCTCTGAGGGAGAGGCGGCAGAGCGGCTCCGCAGTACCACTTTTGTCCGCAAGAGGACGCACACACTGCAGCACGAAGTCGAAACGTCTGAGGAAAGGGAACACGGAAGTGACGACATCAATGGCGGCTGTGTTAGCTAAACAATCCTCTCCAAGCTTGTCTGAGCTCTCTCCTCTTTCCCAGACGTCAGTGCGATCTTCATGAATCGCGTTTAGTGATCATATCAAACACGGAATTTTGTTGTCCCTTCTGTTTGTATAAATTGAATTCTGAGTCGAAATGACGCGCCACGGCAAGAACTGCACTGCGGGGGCTGTTTACACCTACCACGAGAAAAGGAAAGACACCGGTGAGCAACTCGAGGACAAACTATCCTCTCACTCTTTATTTTACTTTGTTTAGTCGTCCTCAAGATTCTGCCTCCCCGCATCGAGCGCTACACTCAAATCAAATTCGTCACGTTCTTTTAGGAAATCACGATTTATTGTGCATTGTAAACATGGCCAGACGCTCAGGGTATTCACACTGTACCACTCACAATTTGTATGATGACAGTAAGGGCTTCTGCTGTCACTACGATTTAAATCAGAGGTATCAAACTCAATTTCACCGAGGGCCACATCAGCATGGTGGTAGCCCTTAAGGGGCAAGATGTTAATTCAAACGTCCGTGGGCCACATACAATGGCGTGGAGGGCCGTATCCGGGCCTCCAGTTGACACCCACGGAACATTAAATCAGTCGCTGAAGCGCTTGCGGGCCACATAAAATGATGCCGCAGGCCGCATTTGGTCCCTGGACCTTGAGTTTGACACATGCGATTTAGATGATGAATACAATGATAACATTGTAATTTTGCAGCAATTATTCCAAGTCACTCCTCATGCTTTTTATTTGGTAACCACACGCCGTTGTAAAACCCGTAGTTGTTGAAGACAAGTGTACGAATTCAACATTTTGTTTTCACCCCAAATTAGCTGCATCTGGATATGGCACACAGAGCATCCGACTGGGCAAAGACGCCATTAAAGACTTTGACTGCTGCTGCCTGTCACTGCAGCCCTGCAAGGATCCAGTGGTGACGTATGTCTTTCTGCATTCACACATTTTGGGATACACTTAGAGATACTGGTAACAAAGTATATTGCATGTACCCTTTGATGGTCCTTTTAAAGCTGTGAAAAATGTATTGCACTGTATTTGCTATTATTGTCTCTGTTTTGAGTCATCAGTTACCCTCCTTATTGTTGAATTCAGCTTTTTCTATTTCTTCCATAGACATTTCAGACCATTTGTTAGTGCAACATAAATTTCTCCACAATTTGACACACAGAGGAGTTATTTCATTCAATCTCTTACTTTTTTCAGGCCAGATGGATACTTATATGAAAAACAGGCGATTCTGGAGTACATTCTGCACCAGAAGACGGACATCGCCAAGAAGATGAAGGTCTGTTGTTCAGTTGTTTCAGTATGTGGACAGATTGAAATGTTTTTATTTGAAAGAGATAACTTCAGATGTTACAGAGCACCAGCACTGTTCAGACAAGTGAAAATAGCATCACAGCTGGTTATGGTCCAGAAAATGCTCAGGCTCTCATTGGGATAATAAGACCAATAAGACCAATAAGAACAATTAAGTGTGAAACCCTTCCCAAACCTTTTACTCGTTGTTGTTTCGGTCCCGCTATAACAACCATTTAGTAGTTGTGGCTGCTTGTTGTGGACACATGGACAGGTCTAAGCTGTCTGTGGTGGTGGTGGTGTCTACGTGTGTGTGTGTGTGTATCAGTGTGCATGTTTGAGCATGCAGGCGTGTTTCTAAAGTGAATCTTACTGTACTTTCAGGCCTATGAGAAACAGAAAAAGGCCCTGAAGAGCAGCTGTCAGCTGGAGTCCAGCTCAGAAGAGAGACAGAAGGTGGAGCGCTTCAAAACCAAGGAGAACAGCATCGTGTCCAAACCCATCAACCCCTTCAGAGCAGGTCAGTCTCAGTCTCACTCTCACTTACACTGGAGTGCTGTGTGCTGTGTGCTGGAGCTCAGTCACATGGAGACAAAGTGTTGATGAAGAGAGGAAAGGGAACCCTGTCAGAAGATCCAAGTACACGCACACACCCACAGAACAGTACGTAAAGCCCACTTAGATGACTCTGTCCATGTTGTTAACAAACTCTCCAATGTGAGTCACACTGATCAATTTATTGTACTTCATTCATACTTCATTTATTCCCAAACAGGTATTAAATATGAATTGGCATATCAAAACACAATTTTATTTGTATGTATCCTAGACTGATAATCAAGTTTATTGGTTGGTACCTTGTTTTTTTTGCTGCACCTTTTTTTTGTCAGTGCGGTTGCCTGGAGAGATTTGAAGAGTGATTTAATGCAGTGGTCCCCAACCTCCATCGCGCCACAGAGCGGTTTGATATTAGCGGTTATTTTCACGGAGCGGTTTGATATCAGAGGATATTTTGACGGAGCGGCCAAGTGTTGCGGATGATTAGCGGAAGTGACGCTGGCGGTCGCTGTTGCCGTGGTTCCCCTGGTAACGGCGCGAGACGTGTGTGATTCTCCCGCTGAAAAGTGTCGCAGCGCGGCAGAATTAGCCGTCAAAGGTGCTTGTTCACACGGGAAATTATCCTTGTTATTGCCCGTACAGTTGTGCAGAGTTTGGAGGGAAACAAAGGGCCGGCTCGCAGGCTAAAGAACCCTCCGTCGCTGTTTCAATGTGTGTTTATTTACCCGGGCGGCATGTGACCGCTGAGCGCGCTAGCTTGGCGAGCTAGCAGCTAGCTGGCTCCGTCCCGAGGTTCGTGACCAGAGGCGGTTATGAATGAACATATGTGAGCGAGGCAAGCACATCACAAACGGCAACGATGTGACGGAGAGAATCCGGTCTTATTCCAAAATAAAACATCGTTCAGAATCAGATCATACATGCAACGGAAATATCCTTAAGGAAGTATCCTTTCCCTGCGTCCCGGTACCTGTTGCCCGGGAGTTGGGGACCACTGATGTAAGGCACCTGTAAGGCAGACAGGTGAGAGCAGAGAGTTGGACATTTTTTGATAGCAAAAAGCAGATTGTAGAAATACACGCCGTTTTTCTTTGAACACTTTTTTGTCGTTGTTGTGATCAATAAATGGCATCATTGCTGAAGTGATGCTGGATCTATTACTGTGTTTTGAGCCAGACTGTGTGGTATTGACCCGCTCATTAGCGGCCACTTAAAGTTGTGAAGAGAAGGTGCAACACTGATTGATTGATTGATTCACAGTTAATATGAATGTAGTCTAATGTCTTAAAATGCAAATGTCTCTAACCAAGCTATACCTCCTCACAGGCCAGGACTCTGGAGGTGATGAGGGCCGGTCAGACGGAGCCCCTGGTGCCTCGTCCTCTCAGAGCTTACCCAGCTTCTGGATTCCCTCTCTCACTCCAGAGGCAAAGCCCACACAGCTGAAGAAGCCTGTGAGTTTCTCGTTTGTCTTGTCTGTTCCACAGCTGAGGATTTGCAAACTTAAGCACTTTTCTATTTTGGGGGATGGTCATGTCCCCATTTCACGCCCACAGTCTCTACTCTACACTCTCCACAGTCTGTAGTTCCATCAGTACTGAGCCGTGTGTGTGTGTGTCATGATTGTGGACTGCATGTAGATGTCACGCTGCCCTGGTGTGTGTGTGTGTGTGTGTCCCTGCTGATGTGGTCACATCTCTGATGTCCAGTGTTAATGTTTAACATTGTTTGATTAGCACCCTTCTGTGTGTTGACATCAGAGTAAGACAGTGCTGTGTCCTATGTCCGGACGTCCAATCAAAATGAACGATCTAATCACGGTGCACTTCACTCCTCTGGACTCCAGCCTGGATCGAGTCGCCCTGCTGACCCGTCAGGTCAGTGGCTGCTCCACCTCTTACACTGCCACCACTTTGGCTTTAAAATTCATTCACATCATGTGCTAAGTGAATGAGTGCGTGCTCAAACTGTATATATTCATTCACTGCATGTCTCATGTGATCTGATAACCCGCCTGGTCATTGAGTGCCTGTACCATGTGCCCCCTGCTGACTGGCCTGGACTCTTTGCAGGACAGATACGTGTGTGCAGTGACCAAAGACGTGCTGGGTAACAGCATCCCGTGTGCTGTCCTCCGGCCCTCGTGAGTTTCACTGAAATTCTTCTCTCTAACAAGTGTTAAGTTGAGTTGACTGACCTCTGGTACTCGCCGTGTCCAGAGGTGTGGTGGTGACAGAGGAGTGTGTTGAGAGGCTCATAAGGACAGACATGATGGATCCCATCACTGGAGACAAACTGTCCGACAGAGACATCATACCACTGCAGCGAGTGAGTGCACCACTGATCTGTATTCCACTTTTGCTCAGTTTTATGTTACTCTTCTGTTTTTATCTGAGATGATGATTATATTCAATGAAAGTGATGTGCTGTTGACATGATCAATATCTGAGCCGCCTCTCTTTGTCTTCACTCAGGGTGGCACCGGGTTCGCCGGCTCAGGGGTGGACCTCCGCGCCAAAGAGGCTCGGCCTGTGATGCAGGTGTGACGGGAGGGTGACCTGCAGGAGCACGTGAGAAACTGTCCTCTGCACTCCTGCTTTTTTTTTTTTTTTTTAATTCACAATAAGTCAAAACCGTAGAGCATTCAAACTCTGTGTCTGTTTTTTTTTTTTTTTGGGACTGATACACAAAATTAAACTTTATCTGACATTTTGTTGGAGATTTAGGTGTTTATTGAGTGACAGGTTTACTTTGAAGTCTTGACATCGGTCTTCTTGTTCTGTTTGGCTCCCCCCTACATGAGAATCTTGGCTGTGCGTGGCTGCAGCTCATACTGACATCCATGTGTAAATAATCAGAGTTCATCGTGCTCATCCACCCGCATGCTGCCATAATCAGTGATGGTGCTGATCCTGATTTGATCCATTTGCTCCAGAAGCTCAGACAGAGACAGACGGCCATCCTGACAAAGAGGAAACATGAAGGTCCAATATTTGGAAATATGAGGGTCCTCATGATCAGATATTACCTGCATGGAATTCTCACCAGTTCAGACCAACAAATAGCTTTCCACGGGTATTTGTGTTGATTGAAAAAAAATGGGAATTAGCAGACCACATGATTTCTCAAACCATCTGAGGCCAACTGAGCTCACTGAGGTCTACTGAGTTGTTTGCCAGCCACTGATAAAACTTAAAAAGATGTTGTGATACTTCCTTTCATTCTCTGACAGTTTTTCCTGTTCTGGACACTCTTATTCCTTTTTAAAAAACTAATTTCCTCCAAAATGTACCTCAGTTTTAGTACCATACATATCCACATACGAAAATAGCGAATGGGAAAACAAAACACCACTATACATCTTTTCAAATTGACTTAAAAGATCCCAAACAACTACGCTTTGAATTGAAGACATTACAATAAAATTTCATACACAATGGTTCTTACCAAAAACAAAGTCAGCCATCAAAGTCTAAAAAAGAAAACTGCTGTGAGTGAGCTGAGAATAAAAATCAATCTGACAGCAATGGAGTGCATTTCCACGAGGACACAAAAAAAGCCTTTGCAGTAAGAAACGGACGTTGAGTGTGTGCGGTCACATACACAGCATGTGACGGCCAAACGAGTGCTCCATGTAGTCGGCATGAGCACCACTTCCCCACAGGTCAGACCCATGTACGGTAACAGCTTTCTCCAAACACAATCAACACTCGGCCACTTCTCAGAGCTCATCGTGGCGCTTTGTTAAATCCTCCCCGTAATTGGTGGCCTGGCTGCCCACAAACATGTTCCAGTTGGCCAGAATTTCCTTCTTGGTCATTTTTTCATCCTGTGGATTAATCACCGCATTCATCCGCCATTGGTGTTTTGATTGACAGAGGACAGAGGACAGGACAGAGGACAGGGTGAGACAGTAGACAAACAAAGAGAGGAAGAAGGAAGATTAATTAATGATTCATTACTTAATTGAACCATAATTTAAAAACAGTTAAATTGTAACATTTGTAATAAATTGTAATTGTAACGAGTGATAAACCTAGACAACCACAAACTGCAAAGAAAAATTGGTAAAAGCAAATTGAACTGCTGTTTGTCCAGTATAATAATTAAAATAATGTCAGTTTCATCAGCCTTCATTCTCGTGCATGACCAAAGGAACAAAGTGGATCTGACTAAAACCAAAATGTGTCACTACCTTGTCGGTGTCTGTCTCGTGGATCAAGTGTTTGGCTTCGTTGTCGGCATGGTCCACCTCTCCAGGCAAGATCCACTGGGCCACCTCGTTAGCATCCAAGTAGCCATCCTATCGCAACACACACATAAGCCACCAAGATGGCCACAAGTGCTGCACATTGACTACCACAACTTCATGCTCTCATTCACACAAAACATTAGGATGTTTGTATGACATTCCTTTGAGATAGGTGAATAGCAGCTAGACTTTAAGGGAACCTTTACAAGATAGTGAGACCTGCCATGGTGTATGGTTTAGAATCAGTGGCTCTGTCTAAGAGGCAGTGAGCTGAGCTGCAGGTGGCAGAGATGAAGATGCTGAGGTTTTCTTTGGAAGTAACCAGGCTAGACAGGATACAAAATTGAGATCATCAGGGGAACAGCTAAAATGGAGCAATTTGGGGAGAAGGTCAGAGAGGCAACATTGAGATGGTTTGATCTACAGCAGTGAGAAGTAGAAGATTCGTTGGACTGAGGATTTTGGAGATGGAGCTGCCAGGTTGGAGGAAAGGAGAAAGATCACAGAGAAGGCGATGAAGGGAGACATGCAGGACATGGGGGACTTAGTGGAAACAGTAAGTAGAAGAGAGGGACAAGGATGATCAGTGGTGGTGTCTGAAGGAAGCAGCAAAGAAAAATGGAGAGAGAATGACCCCTGACGTGATGGACAGATCGTAAGACTGAAAGTTCCATGAACTGAGCCTTGCTTTGGTTAAACACATTGGAAATGACATCTCCTCTTACTTTGTTAAGACTCTTTCTTGTGTGTGTGAGGTGCTCTTACCTTGTTGACGTCTCTAATTTCTGAGAAGTGTTTCCTCTCCGTTTGCACCCAGTCTGGTTCGCTCTCTCCAGCCTCTGATGTGTACATGTCCCCTGCAGAGCAGCGTGTCAGGCCTCATCCTGCTCAAAGTGCTGCATCTGCTCACTTACCGATGTATTCGTCCAGGTCCACCTTCCCGTCTCTGTCTTTATCAATGTCCTCCATAGTTTCCTGGTCAAGAAATTCATTTTCGTGTCACATTTCATGTGCCTTTAACTCCACTTACTCCACTAACTTCAACACCACTTTTAGTTCTGTTTCGACACGTTATCTCATCATCTTCATACAGTGAAGGTGCCGCCAGGGGCAAATACTGTATGACTCTGATCGGCTGTCTTACCTGTATGACCACATCTCTCATGTAATCAAACTCCTCGGGGTGGAGGAAGGCGGTGAACTCCTCTCGAGTGGCGATCCCGTCGCCGTCACGGTCAGCCTTCTTGAAGCGCCTTTCGTCGCGTTTCAGCATGGACTTATATGTGGCCTTCTCCTCCACATCGTCAAACTCTTCATCTGAAAAGAAAAGTTAGGAATCCGATTTAGGACAGCAGATGGGGGAGAGGTGTGATCTGTGTAAAGTGAGATGGATGTACTGGTAATCTTCTTAGTTACCCAGGTAGTAGCCATAGGTGGTGTTCTTGTACTCCTCCCAGCCGATCTTTCCATCACCATTCTTGTCGTAGTCGCTCCAGTGTTTGTTGACGTTCTCCTCAATGTACCTCCGCTGCCGGTGTTTGATCCAGTTGTACAGCTCGGAGTGACTCACAAAACCGTCCTTGTCCGTATCAATACGGCCCACGATCTTCCTGTGGGGAACACATCTCATTACTGTAAAGAATCATGGTCAATGCCGAGATGAGAGTAAGGGAACTAAATGTAGGGACACAACAGGCAAAGGGAGAGAACGAGTTGATATGATGGAGAGAAGACAGATACTGGTAATTGAGAGAAATATATTCTAGTACAACTCACTATAACTATAACAACTACTGTAGTGACATTTCTCAGGATTTTGCATGGAAAAGAATCAGCTGTGGACAACACCAAGTAAAATGTTGAACCTTATTGGGAATGGACAGAGAGAGACATCAAGCATGATGTCTGGGACCTACGCCAGTCTCTCTTTGCTCTCCTCTGGGGTCAGCTGGTCGAAGGTCTTGGCCTCCTCTTTGCCCAGGAAGGCCTCGTGGTCGTACTGGTAGCCGTGGGCATCGTCGTGGGCGTGGTCGCTCAGGTCACCGTGGTGATGGACACGCTTCTCCTGAGCGGGCACCGCCAGGGCAGCGGAGACAAGGAGGACGAAGGACACTGACCACACAAGCATCCTGATTCTAAGTGAGGGGGAGAAAGAAGGAGGAAAAAAGGCGAATGGGGGGGACATCAGGAATCTTTATTTGTCATTGGCAGCAATTGAATTATGAAATGAAACTAAGGAATGGAATGAGGGGAAAATAGAAATAAGAAAAGATCTGTGTACAGAAGAAATATAAAGACAAACTGTATTGTATAAATATCGGTATGAATATCGATATAAAATAGTGGCAGCGAATAAGAATGAGAGCAGCGAATATGAATGACAGCAGCGATATAAATAAGCGATATAATGAGCGATATAAGTAATAATGCTCAGACTTAAAATGCTGGGAAAGTTTAAACGAGTTCTTGGGTGAACATGTAGCACTGTGTCCACTTGTGCGACTCTGAATGTTATGTTAGGCGTGAAAACATGAGCCCAGAGAGTTTCGCCGGTTTCTTCAAACCTAAACACAACTATCGGGTCAAAGTTTTGATAATTTTCCACAGAATAACTTACCGAGTTGGCTTCACGTCGCTCGTGTGTGATGGTCCGTTTATCCCTCGTTGGCATCTACAAGTTTGGAGAACGGGTAAGGGGCGGGGCTTTGTCCTCGCACAGCCAATCACAACCGCCGCCTCCCAATTTGGCTCCAATGAAAACTGACATAGTGGGAAGGGTGGTACACTCCCTGCCCATTGGCTGCGGAGCGCCACGTTGTCAGGAGAACGTGCGTTTGTCGCTGGCCGGGTGCGATACTGCAATGTTTCGTGTATGTAATGTATCGTGACCAGGGCAGTATGTCGATGATGATGCTGATGCTGATTCTGATACTAGCTGAATGAAATTTCTAAGAGATTTTAGTGATTGCATAAATCCCCCCCAATCCGTGTACAATCCGTGTGCGATTCGTTCTTTCGGATCGAAAGCATGAAATGACAAACGGGAAAACGGGACCGAATTAGATGAAATCCCTATTACTATTTCTATTTAAAGTTATTCAAACTGATATCTATAGTGTATAGATTGTGTGTGAATATTCTTCTGTATATAGAAACTCTGTTCTTCTTCCTTCTTTCTCTCCTAACTTCTTACACCGGGATGGAGCACCTTAGTTTCATTACTCAATTCAGTTTCTGTAACGACAATAAAGATTCCTGATTCCTGATTCCTTGGTTCGGTTCACGTGACCCGGAAGCTTGGCACTGAGCGGAACTTCGGCCGCTATCTATCCATCATGGCGGCGCCGGAACCACACACAACTTTTATCACGAAGCTTTCGACAACGGTTTGACACACGCCGAAAGTCGCGTAAATATTATTTTACTCCAAATCTGAAGACGTGAACCACGGCATGTGTGAGCAGGTTGGGGTGGATCATGGTAGTTTGGAGTTTTCCCTGTGTCTTCACATGCAAGAGAGGTTGTCAAGATACACACAAAACCTCAGCAGGACACCACACCTCCAAACCACGTCAACAAGGGTAAGGGCTGTGTCAATCAATATATCGATATTAATGCAATATATGATATATATGCAAGATTTCTACACACTGTGAAGGCCCGTGAAGCACCAATAATTGATATATTGATTGACACAGCCCTTACCCTTGTTGACGTAGTTTGGAGG
>OMPJ01028678.1:0-11338 GCA_900312935.1 Carapus acus
TGCACAGTGACATCATCTGCAGCAAGATCATGTTGTAGGTCTTTGGAGCTGGTCTGTGGGTTGAGTTTGACTGTTCTCACCATCCTTCGTCTCTGCTTATCTGAGATTTTTCTTGGCCTGCCACTCCGGGCCTTAAACTAGAACTGTGCCTGTGGTCTTCCATTTCCTCACTATGTTCCTCACAGTGGAAACTGACAGCTGAAATCCCTGAGCTAGCTTTTTGTATCCTTCCCCTAAACCATGATGTTGAACAATCTTTGTTTTCAGGTAATTTGTCAGTTGTTTTGAGGCTCCCATGTTGCCACTCTTCAGAGAAGATGCAAAGAGGAGAACAATTTGCAACTGGCCACCTTAAATACCCTTTCTCATGATTGGCTTCACCTGTGTATGTAGGTCAAGGGTCAATGGGCTTACCAAACAAATTTTGTGTCCCAATAATTAGTGCTAAAGGTATTCAAATCAATAAAACAACAAGGGTGCCCAAATTTATGCACCTGCCTACTTTTGTTTAAGTAATTGTTGCACACTTTCTGTAAATCCTGTAAACTTTTCCATAAACTTTTCTTTTCTCAAATATCACAGTGTTTGTCTGCCATATGATATATTTTTTTGAAATTGCTGATCCAAACAACCAATGATTTAAAAGGAAAATCTTGAAAATGATCTGGGGTGCCCAAACTTTTTCATTCGACTTTATGCATTTACGCAAAGAAAAGCTGACAACACTATTACTTGTGTGTACATAGGTATATGTATTTATACATATGTATGCATGTGCATGCTACATAGATGTGTATGCAGTATTTGTGTGTATGTGTTTATGTGTGTTTATGTGTGTGTGAGTTATAAATATGTGTGTATGTTTTAGAGCTATAAGAGTAAAACCTGTAAAAGCTGGTTGATGAGTTCGATAAATTCAGCACTGTTGCGACACAGCTGTTGTGTGGCGTTTGAGGAAATCTGAATCATGATATAATTTAACTGGATTTTTGGAAGTGGACAAAGGAAAGTGGACAAAGGAATTATCCAGTCAGTATTTCTACATTCTTGCCCAGGCAGTTTGTTCTGCTGTCAGCAGTGCAGTGTGAAAGTAAACAACTCCAACTGCATGTGTGAAGCTTTTCTCCATGTTTTGCCAAATTAAACCATGCTCCCTGGACTTTCCCAGTGTGAAAGCACTCTTTAGACATTTGATAAAGAGTTGGGCGGGGGGACTCGAGGAGGAATAACTGTATTTTCTGGACTACAAATTGCTGCACAGTGTAACTCACACCATCCAAAAAATGCATAACAGTGAAGGAAAACACATATACAAGTAGCATCGTACTGTAAGTGGCATTTTTTCGGGAAATTTATTGTATGAAATTGGAGACCAAGAACAGGTGTACAACATGCTAGCATAACACATTGATGGCAAGTCAGCTACATGAGGCATAGACAATGAACTGAATACGTGTCTGGAATGTTAACGTTACAATATTCTGATAACTTAATCATAAAAAACAAGCTAAATAGTTTACCAAACCCTTAATCTCACTCCCAATCACTCAATCCATTGAATGCTGCATCCTTAGTGTTGCTTTTGAACAACTCTGCCAACTATGGAGGTTGATGAATCGCCGCTTCCTCTACTGCGCAGAAAAGGAGGTAGTGCTTCGATCACAGTAATTGCTGTAAATTACCGTAAGGTTGAAATTTTAGTGGTGCTGGAAGTGGTAGAGGATACTGGTACACAAGCTTAGAGTGCAGTTCTGTGGTTTGTAGTGTGCCAATAACGAACATGTGATATTTTTGTATTTCATTTAAGTCTCGTATACGTCACATCTGTGTTTAAGTCGCACCCACTGCCAAACTCTGGAAAAAAAGTGCTACTTAAACTCCGAAAAATACGTTACTCTGGTCATCAATTTTCCAGGACGTCACAGGACACAGCTCTGAGCAGCATGGAGCAGCGTGAAGCACAGCTGTCTAAGCGGCGCAGAGTACAGCTCCAACCATAGATGGCTCAAGGCAATATTGTTCAGACCAGCACCAGCTCACTCCCCCGTCAAGAACTCCCAGACGACATTGGAAAGTGCAGCACGCACCACACAGCTGATGACTTGCGGCCCCATGATGGCAGTAAACAATCAAATTTGGCCCTCGGTTGATTTTACTTTGAGACCCCTGATCGTAATAATTCAGAACCAGAGGCAAGTAGTGCAAGTAATCTCCTCGTTGTGGCAATGAAAACAGTACCACACAGCAGTGGAAAAGTGCATCTGAGTGGGATAAGGGACAGCCATTTCCCTCTATTAAGGAATATTTCTGTATACTAGCATTCCGAGCTAATTGAGTGTATCTGATGTTTATGGGTAGCCTGACTCTTGGCATGCCATCAAATTCCTCATAAATATGAGTGTTGGTTAAATACATGGATGGCAGGACAACTTGGAAGAGGGACCACCTCACCGGACAGGTTGGTAGCTAACCTCATTGAGACCATGAGGTCATTGCGCTAGGCTTCACAGTGCACAGCAGTGATGAGGCATGCATGCAAGCAAGCGTGGAGGGATTCAGTTAATGGTTGGAGACAGAGTTGGAATCAGGAATCTTTTTTTTGTCATTACGGCTATTTACATTGTGTAATGAAATTAAGGTGCTGCGTTCCGATATAAAAATGAAGAGAAAAAGAAAAAAATCTATATACAAAAGAAATACATACAGAAGTATATGCAGTATGGCATTTTCACACTTTTGACAACACTACACCATTGAAGCTTGTCTCTCTATTTTTTAGTATAAGTACAGGAAGTACTTCCATTATTCTCACACTCCAAAAGTTTAATGATATCAGCAGGATCTTTGAAGGGCCTCAAGCATAGCCAAATGGAGCCTAAATTAGTAAAGACACTTAATTTCTACATATTCTTAGTTCAAGAAAGCATCATCACAGTGTGGCTTAACATTTTATATTCAGCTGAAGCATCTCTTGGAGTTTTTACCCAATCTATAATACTGAACAAGGTATAAGCTATAATACTGAAAAAGGTATGATCAATAGTAGAATATATATTCATCCTTTGCACAGAGACTAAGCAATGAATGAGATGTATGACGGTGCAGTGCACCTCAAATTGGAATATCTCACTGTCTCCAAATATTTTTCTAGAAGTTTTGTTGAATCAAAATTGTTTTCTCATTGCAAAATGGTAGTAGACTGAACAATAGCCACCAGTGTGCAGTTTGTGATCACATATAACTTCAGAAGTGTCAACTGTGTGTTTGCAGTAATTGCGTGTGTCCCTGTCTGCATGTTTTTCAGAACGAAAAGCCACTTGGTCATTCTGTAAGCAGGTCCAGCAATATATCAAAGGTAAGCACAGTTGAGGAAATATGAATTAATCATACCTCTTCCGCGGACCCCTGGTTGTCGTCCTGCGGTGTTACTCCTTCACAGTGCTTTGTATTGTTTCTCTGTGTTCCTCTGAGTGTCTTAGTGAATTTACTGGTAGTTCTACTCATAGTTGTCAAGTTCACTTTGTCACCATGAAAAAGTTATGACATATTAGGACATTCTGTGAGCCTGGGAGCAACTGGAGATATCGTAATCTAGTAACTTGTCAACTGCCTATCCTAGCCTGGGTAGTTTTGACACAGACACTTGAGTATATGAAGCAATATTTGATGTCAGTTGTGTATCTTTATTTCAAAATCAAGAAAATGAAGTGTCATTAAAGCACTACAATTCTTTTACAAAGAGCCAAAGCATATTTGCTTCAGATGTAGAAAGGCGATTGTAAAAATAGTGTAGATTCTCTAGTACATTTCGAGTATCAATGACTTAATTTGGTGAGTTTATTATTAAAAGTATGAAAAACCTAAAACAAAAAAGAAAAGAAAAGTTTATTTTTTTAATAGCATGAACATTTTAAAAAGGATACAGAGTTTAAGATTACATTTGAGACACATGTCTAACCATCAAGATGTATTTTTCTGAGAAATCGGGGTTCCCTTAAATACACACTGTCCACCTCTTTACACCCGAGCAGTCCACTGTGCTTCATATAATTAGAAAGGGTTAAATTCTGAGGTACAGCAGTTAAGTGTCTGAAAAAAAGAAAGAACCAAGACAGCTCCTCACTCTCTTTTGTTTATGTATGTTGTGCTCCTTAGGCAGGGAGCCCAACCTCTATAAACGCCCCATGCAGCTTCTCAAGGACATCTGTCTCACCTTCCAGCCAGGACATTTGCAGGTACTGCCCTTTGCTGGTCATTTCCTAAGTATCACATTAATACTTACCGTAGCCTTTTTTACAAGTTTTTAGGAACTTTTACAATCATGAATTTTCTTCCTGGAGAAGAACCATGGCCCATCTTTTTTGTCAAACTTTATTATACCAGTACTTACAAATTACAGAGGCACCAACAGACTGCTTCCCACTTGTTTCAGTGAGAAAATGGTGTTACTTCATTTGAACATGTACTTTTTAGGGGGAAATGTGGAGTTAAGAAAAATGATTTTGACAGGGTAATTATGGTGGAAGTACCAAGGTTTATCAAAAGTGCAGTTGTAGGAATAAAGGTCCTGTGGTGGAGAACATATTGGTGTTATTATTGATTTGAGATATTGTATGAACTTTTTGTCTTTGTGGGTACACTGTGGATGTTTCAAGGGGAGGATAATTTAGCTTCCATCCCAACTGTGTGATGTTCACAATGTCTTTCTTCAAATGTAGGTAATTCTCTCTTGTTTCATTTCTCCCCTCGGCCTTTCTCCTCCCTGCTCCCCTTTGCTCATTCTGTCCCTCATACAATGTTAACACACAAGTAGACACCGCAGCATACACCACCACATCCCTCCGAAACAGACAACAGTAGTGTATTTGCATTCTAATGGTAAAGCCTGCAATGGCCCACAGGTGACTAGCACCTGTCTCAACTCTTCATCATCATATAAACCCTCAAATGAGCGCGATTGGTTTATTTTGTTCCAGCCCTCCTCTGTTAGCTTTCGCCTTAGCAGCTCTCTCAAGATGTCTTTGTCTGAGAGCAATGTGGGCGAGTGTGTGGACTTCCTCTGCCGCGGTATCCGCTTCATAGACCGCACTTGCTCAGAGGGTGAGCTGGAGCTGCAATGTGAACCTGTTGCAGCATCTGTAACTGACTCAAGTTCTCACATGTTCAACAAAAAGCTAGTGAGCAAAAATAGTGAGCCATCACCCCCAACTACTGCTGTCTCTAGATCCAATCCTACGTCAAAGACCCGCTGGCATCCAAATCACTGCCTTAGCAGTAGCTTCCTCCCTCCGTTTCAGGAGTTTTCGTGTTCCTCTACGCTGGCCAGTTTGCAGTGGACTGAGTTGGACAGTCATGCTTCTCATCTCCCTATCACCAAGTTGTCCAATGTTGTGATGGAAAGAAGTGAGACAGAGTTTTCCCACGGAGACCTTATTTGCGATGACAACATGTATGAGATGGATTTTGACAGGCCCAATGACGCTCCCGGAGGACTGTCTCTGACACACAAGGTTACTCTGGCCGTGTCAGAAAGTCTTCCAGCACCCCTGTGCTTTGTAGATGGGGACAGTGACCTCGACGGGTGCCAAACTCCGGTTTCAGAGAAAACTGAACCACTGTCACCCTTTTCAGTATCATGGGATTGCTGCAGGTGGGTGACTTGTTTGCTCCTCCCCTGCCATGTTGGTGGAACCTAGACTCCCCATGATCTTTCCCATCTCGTTATTTCGAATTTCGACTGAAGCACAGTGTAAGACTTAAGACTCTACAGCAGTGTTTTCACACAGTAGCAGCCCCTTTACCTAGCTGATGTTTTACAAGGCTTAGTGTTGGTTTGTAGTTAAGAGGCTGTGTATATTGTTGTGTGTACCTTCCCATAGATTTTTGTGTTATGTGTCCATCTCCCTTGCCACACCCATCCATTAAGTGTTCCATCTTTTACGATTCAAAGCTTAATTGTCATATGTACAGTATGGAAACAGGTTTCCCTGCACAATGAAATTCTTACTTTGCCGCCCTGCATTAGATGCCATGCCTAAGGAAGCAATACAGATAGATAGATAGATAGATAGATAGATAGATAGATAGATAGATAGATAGATAGATAGATAGATAGATAGATAGATAGATAGATAAGGAAGTTCTGTTATACTGAGGAGGGAAATACAGAGATACAGAGGAAGAAGAACGCAAAGAGGACAAGTATTTACAGGTAGAGAGAAAAAACGTTTGCGGCATATGATTGATGAGGGGGTTGGGGGAGGGGTTCTCAGCTGTGTAACAGTCTAATGGCTGTGGGAAAGAAGTAGTTCTCAAATCTTGTGGACCTGTATCTGACACTCTGGTATCTCCGGCCTGAGCAGAGGAGTGAGAACAGTCCATGTTGCAGGTGAGTGGGGTCTCTGATGATGGAGGCAACTCTCCTGTGGACTTTACGATGGTAGACGCTCTGCAGAGTGGGCTGTGGTGTCCCGGTGATCTTAGACGCGGCTTTCAACACTCTCTACAGGCTTTTGCGATCCTTTGCAGTTAAGCTGCCATACCACACAGTGATGCAGGTGGTGAGATCAGACTCAATCACGCACCTGTAGAAGTTGATGAGGATCTTAGGTGACATTCTGAATTTCCTCAGCATCCTCAAGAAGTACAGCCGCTGTTAAGCTTTCTTTACCATCTGTGTGGTGTTCATTGTCCAGGTGAGGTCATCACTGACGTGGACCCCCAGGTATTTGAAGCTGCTCACCCTCTCCACTTCAAGATCCTGGATAAACAGTGGCCCATGAGGTCCCCTTTTCTTCGTCATGTCCACTATCATCTCTCTCATCTTGTCTGTGTTGAGGGTGAGGTTGTTGTCCCCACACCATGTCACCAGACTGTTTACCTCACCGCTATAGGCAGTCTCGTCCTCGTCAGTGATGCGTCCTATCACTGAGTGAACTTCAGGATGGTGTTGTCAGGGTGGGAGACGACACAGTCTTGAGTGAACAGGGTGTAGAGGATTTGGCAGTGGACACAGTCCTGTGGGGTTCCCATGTTTGTAGTGATGCTGGCCGAGGTCCTGTTCCCAATCCTGACAGGCTGGGGCATGCCCATTAGGAAGTCTTGGAGCCAGTCCCAGATGGTGGGATGTAGTCCTAGTTCAGACAGTATGCGGGTGAGTTTGTGGGGCACGACCGTGTTGAAGGCCGAGCTGTAATCAATAAAGAGTATCCTGAGGTAGGAGTCTTTATTTTCCAGGTGGGAGAGGGTATCATGGAGGGCAGCTGAAATAGCGACTGAGGTAGACTTATTGTATCTGTAGGCATATTGCAGGGGGTCGGTGGCTATGCTGCTGTGGATGCGGGCCAGTACGACTCTCTCAAAGCAAGTACTACTAGCCTTAAGTCATTAATGCAGGATGGGGCATTCTTTTTGGGGAGAGGAACGATGGTGATGATTTATAGTAGGTTGGGATAATATGTTGGGTGAGGGACAGATTAAAGATGCATAGATGGATTTGAGAACATCAGCCAGCTCGTTGGCACATGCTTTGAGAGTGCGTCCTGGTATTTTGTCTGGCCCAGCAGCTTTCCCGGGCTGGATACTCCATTTGAGTACCTGGGCCGTTGTGATGTCTGGCAGAGGGGAGGAGGGCTGAGTGGCTGAGGTTTTAGTGTATTCTGAGGTGGTGGGGGAGGGGAGTTGGGTGGCCAAGGTCTGTGTGTATTCCGGGATGGTGGTAGGGTAGGAGGGACTCTCAAAGCGTGCATAGAATGCATTGAGGTCATCCGACAGGCTGTCTGAGGAGCGGATGTTGGTGGCTCTGGATCTGATCCTGTAGTCTGGGATATGATCCAGTCATTGCCACATCCTCCTGAGGTCAGCATGTGAGTAGAACTCCTCTGTCTTCTCTCTGTGTTGTCTTTTGGTCGCTCTTATGGCCTTCTCCAGCCTGCACTTTTCAGCTTTGAACTCAGCTCCATTTCCAGATCTGAAAGCAGCTGAGTGAGGACATAGCGAGCTCAGTACATCACTGTTCACCCAGGGCTTCTGGTTGGGAAACTTCCTGACTGGTTTGCAGGGTATGATGTTCTCAACACAGGTGCCGATGTACCCAGTCACATACTCAGCATAGTTTCCTACACTAACAGGAGGCTCCTCCCGTGTGGCTGCAGCTTGGAACACATCCCGGACAGTTGTTGCAAAACAGTCCTGCAGGATGCTCGCAGCTTCTGATGTCCACAATTTAACCTGTCTGGTGACAGGGTTTGCTTGTTTGAGACCTTGCGGGGTACGCCCCGTAGCACACCACGTATGTTGGTATAACGTGGTCCAAGGTGTTGTGCCCCGGGTAGGAATGTCCATATGTTGGTGATATTTGGGGAGTACAGTATATAGATTGCACTAACTGAAGTCGCCAGCCACAATAAAAACAGCATCAGGTTGTGAAGTTTCCAGTGTGTTGGTGACGTCGACGAGTTTGCTGAGATCTGCTGGGTAGTTGGCGCGGGGGTGGATGTATACTGCAGCCAAAAACACACAGGTGAATTCCCTTGGTAGGTAAAAGAGATGGCAGTTCAGTAGAAGCTCCAGATCTTGTGTGCAGTGTTTGTATGTGGTCTGTGCGTCCTTGTACCTCAAGTTGTTGAGATATAGGCACACACCTCTCCCTGATGTCTTACCAGAAGCTGCTGTGCAATTCCCCAGTGCAGCTAGTGCGTATCCAGCTGAACGGCAGAGTCCGAGACGTTCTCTTGGAACCAGGTCTTGGAGAGGATAAGAGCGCAACACTCTCTTGACTCCCTCTGTGATGTGATCCTGGCTCATAATTCGTCCAGTTTGTTCTCCAGGGACCGCACATTCACGACTAGGAGGCTGAGGAGCGGTGGTCTGCTCGGACAAGCCTCAAGCCTGGCATGGAGCCCCCCTCTCTTGCCGCGCTTGCGTCGCTGTCCCCTTAGCGCTCTCCGCGGGTCTGCATCCGCCCGTGAGGCCGGTGTCTCATGGCCCTCCAGGGGGTGATGGTGACGATTGTCGGCATGATCACTGCCGAGTGTCCAGATAAGTTCCAGCGAAACGTATCCCATAAAGTCCGCACTGTGCAGTGCAATATCTAAATATTACCCGTCTGCTGTATGTCAGCATTGCACGACAGATAAGGGTGGCGAAAATAAAACAAAAAGGAGAAAAAACACCAAAAAAGGTACCGGTAGTTATAAGATAGAGATAATGATTAATTTAAAAAAAAAATAAAATAAATGGCGTCTAGGTGCGGAGCAAGCAAAAACTTCCGCCTCACGGAGCTCCATGCTGTTATATTATTTTATTTTGCTGTACTTTCACCCAGACCCATTTTTTGAACATAGACAATACCAATTTTCCTAATTTGGAGCAGAGCAGACAACTCCTACCCCAGTGTCAAAAGCTCAGGATGAATCTTTCTGGGTTTTTAACTGGATATGTCTACTGGATATCTCAATTCCTGGCAGATGAGTTTGTATGTTCAAGTTCAAGAGTTTTATTTGCAATTTGTACATCGACCAGCAGTCCTAACACATGGGAAATCTTGTGCAGGGCTCTCTCAGAGTCGACAAAATAGGGAAAGAAATAAGTGAGAAAGAATATAGAACAAAAAACTTTTTAAAAAGAACTATTTCAATAAGAATATAAAAACCCTATACAGAGGACGCAGTACATAGTTCAATGGAGATGCATTATACAAGCGGGATGCCAACAGTATGAGAGTTGGTCTTCCTGTGCTTCTGTCTCTCCTGTGGTTGTCCTCCAGGGAGCTCGCTGCAGGGCTTCGCGTCAGGTAAGCATAGCACTTTATTTACGGGTCGGACTCCAGCATGTTCAGGTGGAAAACAGCTACATATCCTCGATAGATATGTGGCTGGATATTATATTTCTATGAATTAATCTGTATCTGTGTCCCTGTTCTTTACAATAAACGATGATTGACTAAAAGTTTTTGATTACAGTGAAAATGCAGTCCTTCTAAGTTGCAAATCAGCAATTCATGCATGTGAAATTATTTGGGGTCTGTCCACATTGAGTTTATATCTGGGGTTTTTTTAAGCCACCAAATTTGTGTACAATCTAAGTGGAAATAGATGGAAATTGTCAACCTCCTCTTGCTCCCTGGATTAGAAGGTCATTAATCACCAGTCAATCATCAGTCAAGAAAAACAGAGAAACCTAAGAGATGGAGTTAGAGCCTCGAAAAGCTTGACTTAATTTCTACACATACATGAGTTTTTATGGTGAAAAACTTTTGCTGTCTTTGATCAGGTCGTAAATGGCATTGAAGGAAATCAAATCAGTTTTACACAGTCAAGAGGGAGTGTTTCCAATTCTTATCAGTAATGTCAGTTGAGCGAGACGTTGGTGTACTTTTTATACAAAATCATGAATGTACAAAAATTTGAATCTTGGACAGATCAACTGAAATCTTACACGGTCCAAGCCACAGTAAATCCTGTACTCTTGACAATCTGAACACTTAATTTGTCCGTGAGAAGCAACTCAGTTCTCCTGTGTGAGAGTTGAAATTCTCTAAGTACTGAAGTACATGGGATTGTTTTAATGCAAAAGACTGTGAACCAAGCAAGACAGTGCTCTCTGTATCATCATGAATGCACTTGCTTGCACACCTCTCACCAAGTTGTTTGCGTAGTTGTCACATGTAATATCAGCAGATGTCAGAACTTGGGTTATTCGGTTACTAACCATCTAATGTGTCAGTATTGCTTATTGATTTGAAGTGACATATATTATTTTGTATAATATATATATTATTATATAATAAATTATGTAATATTTACTGCCATTCTTCTGACAGAGATTTGAGTGCAGTGTGAGTCAAACTGCCACCATATATAACACAACACATTATAAGTAAATAGAAATGCACTATGATCACATTATTTTTAATGGATCTGCAGACAAACACAGACACAGACCATGTCACACAATATACCAACCCTAGACTGTTTCTCCCCTATCAGCCTCCCTGCATTAACCAAGATAATCTCCTCAGCTAAATCAACAACCTGTATGTTAGACGCTATTCCAACTAGCCTGCTCAAAGAAGTCCTTCCCTTATTAGGAACACTTGTACTTAATATGATTAACATGCCTCTGTTAGCTGGCTACGTACCAGAGTCTTTCAAAGTCGCTGTCATTAAACCTCTTCTTAAAAAGCCCACCCTTGATCCAGGGATCTTAGCCAACTACAGACCTATCTCTTACCTTCCTTTCCTCTCCAAGATCCTAGAGAAAGTTGTTGCTAAACAGTTATGCGATTACCTGCAGAGAAATAGTTTATTCGAAGAGTTTCAGTCAGGCTTCAGAATAC
>OMPJ01028679.1:0-10671 GCA_900312935.1 Carapus acus
GGGCAGGGGGACAGAGAGGAGGAGGGGCGGTGGAGGGGGGGCCTCTTTAGCTGTCAGTCCGACACAGCGTCTTTTCCGGCAGCCGGGCTGGAGCGAGAGAACGAGAAGCCGGCGGGAAGGTCGGCACTCGCCCGGAGAGGGTTGAGATCCACGGCTTTGGAGGTGGAGGCCTCGACGTGGCTAGCAATAGCTTTAGACGGTGACTACATGCGTGTGCGCGAGCGTGTGACTTGAGACCGAGGGATGAACACACACCGACACCGGCCGCCATCGTGGCAGCTTTCACCACGGTGAATTTCTCAATGGCTTCCTTCCCATTTTGCTCGGTTCTACCAGGTTGGACACTGCCATGTAAAACTCAAACGAAAACAGAGACACCTAAATATCGGGGCCCATGCTGGGGGAGGGCTGGAGGGGACGCTAACCATCCACGAGCAGAGTCACAGCCTCAGCCCCGACGTTAGCGACACCTCACCACGCCGGTGAGTCTGCGTTATGAGTCACGGCGCACCTGGTGTTCAAACCGCAGCTCCTTTTTTTGTGTTTGCGCGGGCGCGCGCGTGGAAAAATGGAGGAAAACCAGTCAGATGTCTCCTCCGACTCATGACATTAAACCCCGAGGAAAGAAGAGGCGGCAGAAGGGGGTGGGGTTCCTCTAGAGTGAGGAGCCCGAGGAGACAGAGGAATCAAGTGACGAATCACTTTAATTTCAACCCCCTTCGCACCCCCGCACCCATCCTCTCCCCGGGCTCGTCCTCGACGCCGTTCCCATCCCCTTCCCCCCTCCCCCACAACTGGCGATCCCCGGCGCTAGGATGCACCTGTGCTGGGGAGATAAGGCCCACTGAGAGCCCCTCATTGTTCCACCCTCCACTGCATTGTTTGTCATTCCAGCACAGCAGAATAGGCTGGAATGGATCACAAAATGAAAAATGCATTCACTGAAAGATAGACTGGCGCGCAAATCGGTCCCGCAAAAGAAAAGAAAAAATTATCAAATGAAAATAAACACCCCTCAGTTCTGATTGTGTCTCAAAATTGGTTGATTCTGACGTTCCCATTGAGCCGCCCCTACTTATTGTGCGCCCCATAAATCGGCTGGGAGTGACGGTTTTAAAAGGCAAGATGGACTCCAAGGTCTGTTTTTTTTCGTACCTTTCATGTGGTCAAGAGTGACGTTGAGCGCGCCAGCTTTGTTTGTTTTGCTTTGTGTGCGTAATGGCAACGACAAAGTGGAGGAGGGAGGGAGAGAGAGATAGAGAGAGGCAGAGGAGGGGGGGAAAAAAGAAAAAAGACGACGACAACAACCCTCGGTGATGTGTGAAGCGCAGCTATGGCTGCACCAAAAGCTGCGTCGGTATTTCTAAAAACATCTTCGCCCATATGCGAGCGCTGCAGCTCTTGATGTTCATGCGACGGCTAGCACGTGATTTCCTAATTAACAGTTTAATCCCTGTATGTGCCGAATGCCGAATACGGGTTTGTGGATAAAATCGAGAGAATAAAGCAATTTGTGTTAATCTCGTGCGTTGTTTTGAGCTACGTGTTCAAAGCCGACTTACAGCGAAATACAAGCAATTATATGAATTATATGTTGCTGGGCTGATTTTGTCAAATGCACAAGAGATCTGTCAAAGAGAACCATTTCAATTACTGGTAAACACAATGATGGCTTTTTTCCCCCTAAATAATCCTCTTAAAAATGTGAGGTCAACGTCAAGTCAACAACATCCCCTTGTCATCTAAAACAGGGTAGAGACCCAATTGAATTGAATTGAAAATCAGCCATTGAGTTCTTATTGTGTTAGGAATTGTATTTGCATCAATTGATCAATTAGTCAATGTGAATTCCCACTTATTATTTGGTGGTTATTGTTATACACCTCCATCCAAACCACCGGATACTTACTAATGAGGGACATTTGGCCTTTAAAGTGCAACAAATCTCCTTTCTCACCCATTTAATCTCCACTTTGAGTCTCGTTTGACTCGAAAGGATGACTGTTTTTGCAGTTTAAAGCAAAGCTGGCACTAGATATGTTCCAACATCGACTAGCATGGTGTGTTGGCATCTATGTTTACCCTGATGTCGTTCCTTCGCAGCTCCACGTCGGACACGGCGTGGCCGTGGCTGGGATGGCAGCGGGCGAAGCAGCAGTACTGACACACGGCCGTGTGCTCGGCCTCGCAGTGGTACAGCCTGTACTCGTCGTGTTGCGGGCAGGTCCAGGCCTTCACGGCCTCCGCCTCCACCAGCAGGTGGCCCAGGGCCGAGCAGGGCTGCTGCAGGTGCGTCTGGACGTGGGATTGACAGCAGGGGGCGTTGCAGCGCAGGCACACTTTGACGGCGGGCAGCGGCGGGCCGCGGCGGCATAGGATGCACTGCAGGGCCGGCGCGGCGGCCTTCTCTACGCTCAAGGCGTTGTACTTCTCGACGATGTTGGACAACTTGTGGTTCTTCTCCAAGCTGGGCTTCTGAGTGTACGCGTGGTTGCACTCGGGGCAGCGGGCCAGCGAGGAGTCCTTGGCCCAGGCCTCGCTGATGCAGCCCCGGCAGAAGTTGTGTTTACAGGGCAGCTGGATGGGGTCGGAGAAGACGTGCAAGCAGATGGGACAGATGAGCTCCTCCTCGAAACAGTTCCTCCACGTCTCGGCCATGTCAGAGGCCATCATGGTCGCCCGGTCTCTGAGTGATTACCTGTAAGCCTCAGTACAGGAAACCTGAACCCTCCACCCTTCGCTACAAAGCTCAACTGACACCGTCCTGGGAGGATTAGTCCATAAATATGAGTTCTTGTCTCCCCTCCCCCAATAAGTTCACAGTACGCGAAGACCTCGGCGTCCCTGACTGATGAATACTATTGCTTATTGCTGAAATGAAGGCAAATTCCAGAAATTGACCCGAGAAGGCAAAGGAACGACGACACCTACGCGATTACAACACAGCACGGCGGGGGCTGACGTCGCGCAGATTACAGTAAATGGTGCTTTCCTTTCCTATAAATCACACATACACTCACACCCTTCACCTTTTCTGGGTTTCGACCTGTCTCTAAGTCTGTGTGTGTCAGAGAGTGTGTGTGTGTGTGGGGGGGCCTACAGGAAACTCTAGCCTACATTTTGTCATTGACAGATAAGATGTGAAATACAAAAAAAAAGGCACTAAAACGGCACTAAGCATCTACACCGCCTCCAAAGGAATCACTAAGGTGAATCAATCTGCAATTCATCGCATGAAGGGGCTCGCCACTGCCTCAAGGATAACAACCGTGCGTGTGTGTGTATTCGGATTATTATGCTTGATTGTGGACTAGCAAACGAAGCTCAACCATAAAAATGAAAACACCCCCGTTTTTTTCGGTCCACACCCTGGATTACACGCTTCTAATGAGTTTTTTTGGGGGGACGGGGGACCCGAAATTTATGTTATACGAGGGACCTCAATGACGCTTTGCTTCCCCGAATAATCACAACGCGGCGCGATGCTATTGTCCGCTGAATCTTAAATATTATTAGCGGAGCCATCACCAGCTAGTCCATTTACACATTACTAACCGGTGGCGTATGCGCACTATTTATTCAAAAACACGCCTTTATTATAGCTCAAATCTACACCAGAGTTACACCGGAGCAGATGAAACAACCCATTGGCGTTTCTACGACATTACAGCCCTTTTTGGGGATGAATATAAACGCCTGCTATAATGGTTGATATATGTGTATACAAGGCCTCGGCTCCCCCCCCCCACTAAAATTCTACAACAAAGGCCTTACACTTGGTAGAAGTACACACACAATTCATAGCCGGGGAACCATTAAGGGGCAACGTATGCTGCATAGTTCATGTTATTATATTAAGGGAAAAATCGTAGTCGAGTGCAGCTCCTGCGCACAAAACAAAGGCTTTTTTAAAAGGCTCCGCAGGAATGTTGGCTGCTGTAGCGGAGCTGTTGGGTTTTCAAAGCCCACCACCACCCCCTGACACATCTATCAAACGTCTGCGGACGATAATTATGCCTCTCCAGCCTCCTTTGCTTATTTATTTATTTATTACAGAATCATCTTTGCTCGGGCTTCTTCGCCTTTTCGCCCGTTTGCGGCTCTAGCCCCTAGCTAACAACATTACCAGTCGACTTCCTTATCTCCGGTTAAAATCGCTAAAATGACCTCCGACGCCTACCTCACCATTTTCTGAGCAGGGTGAAGGTATAAACGTCTAAACATGGACGGGAGTTCTTCTTTTCACGGCCGCCATAGCAGAAATATAAAAATATACCGCTTTAATCTTAAAGGGGACGTCGCTATCCTGGCCTCGTTAGGGGAAGCTGTCATCAGCCATCTTGTAAATCCTCGTTAAAAACAACAAAAAAATGCAGATATCCGCCGTGGAAAAGAGGTTGTTGGAGCTGGTTTTTCGATTGCTGACCTACACAAACACTTAAACACACACAGCCACTCTCTCACACACACTCTCACGCACACACATCAACCAACAACGCCAATGATAAAACACGCCTTTTTTCATTAATGTAGGTCCAAGTGAAGTGCCCGGGCGGGCGTATATCCGAGGCCTGATCCAGTCATCGTGTCCAAGATGGTTTAATTTGATTCCATGGTACGTTAAATCCAACACGACGGGGAATTAAATTTTGTTTTCAGCCCCTTTCTTTCTCTCCCTCCCTCTCTGTCGGACAGACTTCACATAGAGGAGGAATGCAGGCGAGCTGGACGGGGCTGAGGAAATGTGCGTCAAATATTACAGAGTAGAAAAGATTTCCGGCATGGCTTTTCAAAATAAGAGGGCTGGTCACGGGACATATTGCAGGTATTTGCCATCATACAACCAAAGGTGGAAATATGGTAGTCAGTGCGTAGAATGTTGCTGAAAATTTTGAGAAGCCACTCACTGAGCAGGAGCAGGAGAACAGTAATGAAGCGGGAGCTTTGCAGGAACAGGAAAATTAGTGGGAAGTAAGTGAAGACCAATAAAGAGTGGATAGGACTTTCAGATGACACACTGTTGCAGTTGAGATGGATGGAGAGGGGAGCAGATGAAAGTCAAAAAGAACAAGAGGGAGACATGTACGCAATACATTACATATACATCATATTAGAATAGGATAGAATAAAATAGAGTCCATTTATTGTCATTGTAACATTGTTTCCAACATCACTGTGAAACTTTGTTTGGCGGTACAAGCACCTGGTCAGCTTGGCTGCTGCCTGATTTGAATCTGCTGTCTTTTGATTTTGTACCTCTCAATTACGACATTCATACGTGATGTTGTTGATGGTGGTGGTGATGATGATGCTTGCTGCTCTTGGATTATTATGGTATGGATTACCGGTCGCTCTGATTCATCAGAGCGTTAAAAACAACAGTCAGTCGCCTGGTAATAACTCAACAGTGGACATTCAATTATCTTTTTTTTTGAGAGATAACTCAAAGGTGAGCATCTGCATTTTTTACACGTGTTCATCAACTTCCCTGTTCATTTCGGCTGATGTGTCCTTCTATTATATTTCACACATGAAAATGGTCATTCTACGGCCTTCTTCCGTCAACCGCATTCTGTCAATATATGCCTTGTGGGGTTGTGACAAAATACACTGCGGGCTGAAGAGGAAAGTCAGTGATCTTTTTTTTAAATGCCGTTTGCCTGTTGGGGTAAAAAAAAAAAGGTATCAGTTCTCAGCATCATTAGGGTGGAAAAAACAACAACATGGTCGCGGGAGTTGATGGGATGATGAAAGCGCTGCCGCTGTGTGTGTGTGTGTGCGTGTGTATCGCCTCATGAATTATTCTGAAGCTGGACCGTACCACTTCCGGTCTAATGGCGTCTGCTTCTAGCGGACCTGACGCAATTTCTCGGTAATGCGCCTGCCTGCCTGCCTGCCTGCCCCCTCCCTCCGCTCCGCGTGGCCCCTCCCCCAGTCACCGCGCCTGCTCCGCCCTCCTTCCGGATCAACGCTACGGCCGTCACGTGACCTGTCACACAGCCGTCGCGTGTCACGTTTTCAACGAGAGCAGATGAGGAACGAGACACACGTCCGCATCTGGTGCTCCTCGCCACGTACGTTCGCGGGCCAAACTTCAAGACAGTTGAGTGAACGAGTATGACAAGACGAATACAACATCTTGGCTGAAATTAAGAATGGTATATAGTTACAGTTCGTGGTGGGAGGATCGATCAAAATATCGATACAAAGTCGTTGTTAGATCGGTACGATATTAGCTCGGTGAGATCCACTGTTTGCTTTAAGTTCCGCTCTTGTTTGTGATGCGGCCAGTAATGGTGGCGGATCTACCCGAATATCGATACCAAGTCGGGATCGGATCGATACGATAATAGCCTGGTGAGATCGATTCCTTGTTTTAGGTTCTGCTTTCGTTCGCAATGCTGCCAGGTCGCCGGGCTCGCCGCGCTTCTGTCAGCCACTTCCCCGCCCCCTTTAAAATATGACGCCCCCGCCTTCGTCTCTCCAGTCATATATGAATAATTCAATCCGGCGCCCCCCAGCCCCCGTCACCAACCATAAATTATGCTAAAGAATTTACTTCTATTGGAATTTGTTATTCAAATTAGTTTGGCACTTTCCATTTAAGATATTTCAGAGAATCGTTTAATAACAAAGCATTTTCTATGTAATTATAGGTTTTGTCCCAATTCTGTCCTGGGTTTTGACATTTTAGTATTTTTTTTAAAGAAATGTCATTGTCAACACTGGAGGTCCTGAAAATAAATTGAGATTTAACAAGCCAACGTAGCATCCACCTTATTCATTGAAAAGTATTGGTATCGGCGATACTGGCCTATAAATGCTTGGTATGGGATCGATACCAGAATATGCAGTATCGCACACCACTAGCCACCAGGTCGCCTGACTCGCCGCGCCTCTGTCACCTACAGGCCCCCTGAAAAATAACGCTGCAAGCCACACCAAAATTTCAGTGGCCCTATCTGGCCACGGCTATAAAGGAAATCTGGATGCGTTACTGGTGTGACCGCAGAGCAGGCCCACTTTGGCGCCCCCGTCACCCGCCCCTTGTGTTTAGATGTTACGCCGTCACGTCACGTGACTTCGACGCGCAAACAAACAATCAAGTTGCCGCTCCGGTTCGTCGGCACACGCACAGATAATATACAGCAGAAGGCTGGCAGAGAGGAAAAGGAGCAGCTGTATATTCAAGCCAAAAAGGAGACTACAGCGGAATGTGGGATTTGTAAACAGCCAGTCGGGCATTGTGAATATACTACCAATTTTGCAAATGTATAAAAAAAACATATTGTAGGCTCTGTCCTCATTTTGTCCTGGTTCTAATTACGTACTTTTTTTTCTGAAGAAAAAAAAAGGAAATATCACCTAAGACGTTTGTGGTCGTGAAAATTAATTGATAAATTGCAAGTCATCAATGCAATTTCCTTGCTAACTATTAATCAATGAGTTAATTCGCCTGCTTTTATTTGACAGCTGTAGGTAGCCCTGCCGAAGAAGGGCGATCAAAAAATTGTGAGATATTCTTGTTGTCCCTCTCCACGGAAATCTTTAGTAAAAGGCGAAGGATTTATACGATCTGAAGAGAAACAAGAATTTTGGCTTACGAAACATCAGTGCGAGCACCCTTCAGAATCCTTTTAACTATAACTGACGGTGGTAGTTCAAAGCGTACACGCAGAGCACCGTGTATACGCAATTAAAATAATTCCAAGTAACAACAGTCGTCGTTCATAAGCCCCGTTTAACTGTCGCACATATTCTTTGGGGCGGAGAATTTGGGTGTTAATTTGCAAAAGCTAATACTTTTTAAATGCGGCGTCGCTAGGAATCATGGGATATAATGCGGTCACGTGGTCGTATGCATGGATGGCGTGTTTATTCACCGTCGCCACCTGCTGGTCACGTAAGTTTCAAACAACGAGCGATACGGGGATGGTGACGTGTAAAGACCGATCCAAGAAATTTTAAATCGAAAAAGAGATCTTTAAAACGGGCTTAATATTACGCGAATAGTCAGGATAGTTTTCCGCAATAACTCAACACAAGCCGATCACCCATTTAATGGTGCGATATTTAACTCAATATACAGTATTTACAGCCAATTTACACCAACAAGTTCTTACTGAGTCAGATGACTGAAAACAGACATGAGACCATTGTAATGTGCACCCACGTAAAGCCAAGACTGGCCTTTTAAAGAAACCTATGCAGTGTATAGATATGGACATGCCATTTACAGTAGGTGTGTCACACATTTACAATGTCACAAATGTCACAAATTTGATCCTCACAACATAGAATACAATATTAAGGAGTCCTTAAGCCAAATACTGAATCCCTCACCGTCCAGCTGCCATCTGACTCTTGAATCTTAAATCCTGAAATGAGGATGGCTTAAATGCAAACAGGCAGTTACTCTTTCCGAATGGCTTGAATAGACCTGTGAAGAAGTTCCAGGGCACATACAAAACATTGGTTGTCCCAATTTATAAAACCTGACCAGAATACTGTGAAAACTTCAGGCATGCTGTCATCCATGCATGAATTAAGGACAGGAATTTAGAGAAGTTGGAAAGAAAAAAAACACCCCAGTTTCTGTCAGAGCCGCTAAATGCCCGTGCCACTCTTCTTGTCAGTCTGTTCGGTCTCGTTTTCATCCAGTCTTTGATAATACTTCATGATTTTGTTGTCGTGTAGTTTCTTCCACATCCTCCTCTCCTCGTTGTAGTCATGGTTTATATAGAAAACCACTCTTGTTTTAACGTGTTGTTCAAAGTAGTAGTTGTTGTATTTCTTGTGATCTTCCGTCATGAATCCATAAATACTCACCTGAGACAGATGCAGAGTATTCAATAAATATTGCATGGCTTTGCGAACATGGACATGCTAGTTTTCACTCTGTTGTCAACCTCCAGCCACTTACTTTGTCACACATGTGCAGAGCCAGGAAGACAGCAAACGCACCATTCGTAGGTCTGAATATCGCCCAGGATGGATATTGCAGCTGTCTACCCCTTAGGAACCTGTGGACACAGACACACACGCTATCCTTTTTAGAAACAGTCTGTCTATGAACCTGACGCGATCCAACAAAAAGGAGTTGGACTTGTTTGATGCATAGGTATCAAGCCGGATTCACCTGTTGCGCACATATCTCAGAAAATCTGGGTGGATTACATAAAACCGGCTGGGATCATACTGATCGGCATAATAGGTCACCGGCCTGAAAGACAAAAGGTACAAAGAGACAGGTAAGACAGCTAGATCATACCGCCTGTCATGCCAGTGCCTTATGAAACTATTGTTCGTTATATAGGCTACACACTGGCATCAGCAGACGGAAAATCAACAAAGCAGATAGGAATGAGGAAGAAGCGATGACTCTCTATATGTCAAGACTGTCACACTTCTGTGAGGGCAATGGACAAACGAAACAGTTTGAAATACTTTTTTTTCCCAGTACATGCAAGCAGTTCATTCTACACTGGCAAGTATGAGTTGTGCGAATGTGACAAGGATTTTCGACTCACCGTCTGTTTTTGTAGCCTCCGTGGGAGACTCGCTCTCCCTTGAATAGGCCTTCCATCCACTCAAAATCCCTCAAACCCTCCGGGATCATCACGTACTTTATACCCTGAGATGGCAGAGAAGGCGAGGAAGGCATTGTTTTGGAACAGGCGGTGTATTTAAGCCTTAAGCATTGACGGACGGAATTGTTTGAGTACCTTGTCGTGAGGGACGGATTTGTACCCGTAGCGTTTGAACAGATACGAGCATGTGGTGATGGAGTGAGCCGTGTGAACGTAAACGTCTGTCCTGTTTCCCACGTCGTCCTCGTAGCCCTCGATGATGGCTCCGTTCATCCTGCGGTTACACAGAAATCGGGAGATGAGGAAGTCCCCGCGTTCAGCACAGTGATTGTTTGTTCCCTGTGTTCGCCTGTGTTTGTGCAGTCACAGATCTCTGTGGTACAACTTTTACCGATGACTACGTTTGTACGACTCTGCGATGAAAAGCTAAGATCTGGGCCCTGAATGCGAGAAAAAAAAGTTACAAGTTTGTCATTGCAGAACACAGCCAATCACAACCCACCACACTGGCCTCATTTGCCACTGTATTGAGCAATTAAGACCTAAGATGTCCAAATTTGACCTTATCTTACTTTACTTTCCCTCACCACACCACCCTACTATGTAATGTCATACCTTACCCCAGCGTTTCCCAACCACTGTGCCGCAGCACACCAGTGTACCGTGAGAAATCATCGGATGCGCCGCCATGTGTTTCCCAACCTTTTTCGGCCATGAAACACTGCCTTACCCTACCTTATCTTACCTTACTTCCCTACTGTACAATGGCATACCCTACCCTACCTTACCTTACTTCACCTCACTTACCTACTGCACAATCGCATACCTTACCCTCCCTTACCTTACCTCGTCACCCTAGTATGTGATGGCATGCCTTGACCTACTTAACCTTACCTCACCTACCTACTGTACAATGGCATACCTTAACCTACCTTGCCTCACCTCACCACCCTACAATATAATGACATACCTTACCTTACCATACCTTAGCTTGAATTCCCCCACCTTACCTTACCTTACCTTACCTGGCCATACCTTACTTCATGTCGTGGGCAAGATGCTAAATCCAACACGCCCCTTC
>OMPJ01028681.1:1699-41279 GCA_900312935.1 Carapus acus
CCCTAAATCACCCCTGGGTGCCCTTGACTAAATCTGATCGCTCTTTTGCAGACACCAGATTGATGTCTAGCCACCTTTTTGGAGTGTGTGTGTGTGTGTGTGTCACGAGGGCAGAGGGCGCGCATAGAACAGCAGCAGCGTGACAGTTTTGCACAGGTTCCACCTAAAAATGCACCAATGCCAACTGAGCATCGGCCATGAGGGTCAAACCGTGGCGGCGGAGAAGTGTGTGAGGAGGAGAAAAAAACCTTACACTCACCACCAGCAGGAATGAGATGATGGTCACCAGCAGGGTGAGCACCGAGGCGACGACTATGGGGAGAACTTGCACAGGAACCTCCGCCATGGAGGCCTGGACATCTAGAGCGTCTGTCGGCGGCAATCTTCTGTCACACGGGAGCAGATCTGTAGAAACGTGGAACAGGCTGAGGCTCCTCAGGAGGTCTGAGAAGAACCCTCAAGGAGCTGCAGGTGGACCAGGACTCACCGCTGACCAGGAGCCAGGTGAAGCTACACGGGGTTCTCCTGAATTTCTGCTGGTGGGTGCAGATGTAGACGCCGCTGTCGGAGCTGCTCAGGTTCCTTAAAGTGAAGGTGTGGTTCCTCATGGATCCCACAACCGAGATCCTCCCCGAGTACTGCTTCCTGGTGTGGACTTTATCGGCAGAACCTCCTCCGTAGTCCACGTAGAGGACCTCTCTCACCTTGTGCAGGTGTTGCATCAGATAAACGCCGTCCTGCTGACCCATGCTGGAGTTGCAGCTGCTCGCCGAGCATGTGAGGGTGAAGCTCTGTCCAGGTCTCCTCACAGCAAAGTGTCCTGTATGCAGCGGGGGAGAGAAACCCTTTAGAACATGGGGCACAGGTGAGGGGGAACCATGAGGAACGCACAGATGTTCCTCAGCCTCTCTCACCTGCTGTGAGAGAGAAGGACAAACAGAGAGGCACCAGCCAGCTGCAGGCAGGAGACACCTTCTTCATCTTCATCTGCAGCTGCTGTGCCACTCACTCACTCACTTACACACACACACACGCACACACACACACCCAGACGCACAGAGGAAGTGATGCCCCCGCCACACACATGTCAGTTTGAGATGTTTTTTTTCGTTTGGCTCCATTTGGAGGGAACTAAACGAAACATGTCAATTGCGACACGTTGTCGCCCTCTAGTGGAAGAAATATGAATCACAACGGAGCGAAATTTTTCAACAATGAAAAATCAGCGACCTCTGCACTCCATCCATCCGTCCATGCTTCCGTCCATCCATCCATCCATCCGTAGAGGGATGTTCGAATACCTTTGCGCACAGGTAGAGAAATTCATATATTAAATCGTAAATATGCACCATCACGTCTGAGTCTGTATTTTCTTGCCGACTGTTTTTATTTCTCCAAATGTGACAAAGAACAAGTTTGGTGAATATCATTATCATCGTCACAACTTCTTTTTGAATTTTTTTTGTCCTTTACAGTGTTTGCGATACATAATTAAATCTCTTCTGCCTTTGATCTGCAGATCAACAACAAAAAATCTCCTCCGCTTTGACCAAATCCCTCATCTGATTTGCTCAAATAAAGGATTTGATCAAAGTCACTTTTATCTTTTTGTGATTCTTGTTTTGTAGTCCTTTGGAATTATGTCTCTGAATCGTTATGAGGAAAATCATCTCGCCTTCGACAGAAAAGCATCGGTTAATTCTCATTATCCAGCAGGTGGCAGTGTTTGATTCGGTTGGCGGCCAAAAAAACTAAAACAAAACATGTTGGGTGTGAGGTAATGATTTTCGATCACTTTATTTTTTCAAAATGTCTGTGAGGATAAAAAAGAAAAACACAACACAACAAATACAAGTACAAAAATACCATGATGAAAAAAATCTTCCACAGTCACTACGTCACAAACTGAGCAATCTGTGCACACCAAATTATTGCAAAGATACATGAATCGCTGTATGAAAGTATTGCACAAAGGTGCTTATGGAAACACAAACCTGACAAGTTCCAGTATAGATTTAAAAGATGCAAAATTAGTTCAGCAAATTTCACTGACAGGAAAAATAAAACTACAAAAACAAACCAAAGCCACCTTCAACACAGTGTAAGGAAAAGCAGAACAATGAGCACACCCAGGGTCCACCCAACCAAACACATACACACGAACACACACACACACACACACAGGGAGCGACGTCCTGTCATGTGATCCTGGAGATGATATTGACCAGCAACCGACAGAGTCAAATGGACAATTGTTGGCAATCAGTTGTTGGTGATCATTAACCGCTTTGACTTTCTTAAAACATTACGACAACAAACAAAGCAAGACAAAACAAAAAACTCAGACTAGCGTTGCATGGCAGCAGAATGACGCAGGACTTGAAATATTTGCGGGGTCACATACTGTATATGGTCACCGGCATTGTTTGTCTGGTTTTGTGTGGTGAGCGATTAACTCGCCAAATCTCATTTAATCATAAACCAACTGGGCGTGTTGCTGTTTTGGTGTGTGCGCCCTGGACACCATAGGCACCTCCTTGGAGACGAACCCTCTCCAGGCTGAGGCCCACATTGTACCATCATCTGGGCACAACACAGTAGAAATCTGATATCTGAGATGGAGAATCTTAACAAAAATAATCAAAAAAAATACAGCACAAAACAATCACAGTGGTTACATTGACAGGAAGCGTGGCTCCTGTCCCGGCAAATAAGGACACAGACGCCACCGGAAAAAAAGATGGACGGCTCTGCTTTAATTCACATTTAGGAATCTGTGGTGGTTATGCATGACTTCAGTTTGCAACAAAACAGCCTGAAACTACACGTTTCTGGCAGGATAATTTGTCCTGGGTACAAATTAACACCCGTTTCATCATGAGCAGAATGCAGGATCCTGCTGCAGGCGTCTGACACCTGCAACAACCATCCAGGAATTCAGAAAAGGTACGAGGCAGGAGCAGATATCTGGACTTATTGCCATATATTGCGAGTAGTATCAGACTCTGACCATCTGGCGTCTGCCCAGCAGTCCAGATGTTTGTGCCATATCATCAGCTGGTCCCAAACAGCTGAGAGCAAAAGCTTGGCCACTGTATGAAAACACACCACCTCCCCTGACCCCATCCCCTTAGAAGAAAGTAATAAAACATAGCGTAAAAAATGTTCTCTCTTATACCACTGACATTTGGCAAAAAGGAATAATTTTCGCATTCGTGACTGATCTGAGACAGGAGTGATTTAGTCTGATGTGAGGTCAGAATGCAGGAAAAAAAACATTTGTTTTTTCTTAATGCAGCACTGGCTTGTGGTGTCAGATGTACATATCACAATATTTGTGTCAATCATTACAATGGCAGTGTCATAGTGCTCATGCGACAGAAAAAGTGCTGTTAAGGTGTTTTGAACTACCTAGATTTGAGGAGACAGAGCTGTTAATCTCAAAGGATTCTTACAATTACAGTTCGGAAGCTTTTGTTTGGGTGGAACTGGTTTGTCCCGAATTCCAAAGGAGGTGCTTTTTCCCCTACATAGAGCGGGAAATCGAAGTGGGGCACCATAAAACAAAAGAGTTTCCTCACCTGCGACCGCCTATATGTCTGCACAGCAGCGTGGTGGCAGCAGGAGGTGACGCTTTGATTATAGCTGCAGGTCTACATAGTTTGACAATTGGCGTAACAAGCGTGATTTAGCTTACTGACAGACAGCTGGAGGTGTGGCATGATGAATGTACGAGGAAACAACTTCCTATACAAATGTAGATGGTTCCAGGAAGTGTCACTCCTTCAACTCACTGAGGGCAAAGAGCAAGAGAAAGGGAGGGAGGGAGAGAGGGAGGGAGAGAGAGAGAGATCGGGGAATGAAGAGTTAGAGTTAGAACGATATGCGATACATTTAGAGTTGCATAACGTTGTCTGGAGGGAACAGTGCGATCAGTAGTTGGGCCGATGACAGACTTACTTTTGGTTTGGGTCCTTGCAAAATTTGTCTGCCTCTCCTGTAAGAATAAAATGGGAGAGAAAAAAGAGAAACAACTTCAGGACTCTGCGAAAAACAAACATCGTGATGAGATACCTGGCAAATGTGGGTAACAAAGCAAAATGCTCGCACCTTCCTCCAGCTCTGACAGCGTTGGCTGCTCTCTGCGACCTGCGGGGAAAGAGGAAGATCACGATTAAACTCTTTCCCCATCTCGTCTTGCTCCACCGGCCTGTGCGGGTCAGGTGACATTACACCGATTCGGGCAGGCGAGTCCGATGACTGGAAAACACCGTCGCCCTCACAAAGGCTTTTGTTGTGTTTGCGGCTTGTTTGGTCTCTAATCCCTGAGAGGGACTAACAACACACCCTTCCAATCGCTGTTTGTCGATGTCTGCTGATGCAGGTGAGGCCGTCATTCAGTAGCTGAGGGTGTACAAACGATTGGGAGTCATCAGAACCTCCCACTGGGTACTGTGGGTGCTTCACTGAACAAAAGCAACAATTGCTAAATGTCTTATCCTCCAAAACAATGACTCCCCTGCTCAGTTACCATGTCCAACAAATTTCTCTGTTATTATTCAAGGTCATGAGGGTGGAACGTGTCTGAACAAAACAAGGTCCAACGTTGAAAACATCAAACTCATCAACAGCCGCCATCGGTCCAAAACCAAAATATCTCTGAACCCCAACGAAGATCAGATACTCTGAGCTTCCGTTGACAGGCAAAAGATCACCGGATAGCGTGCGGTACTTTCCAATAGTCGGACTTTAAATGCACCATTGGGGGCGCTGCTCTGGCTTCTGCATTTTTCTTACTGGTAACTGGAAGCCATGATTATAATCTGCTCAGTCTGGTTTGAAAAACAACTATCATTCCACATTAACTGTTGACATCGAGCTGCTGTGCCAAACATCTTAACAACGGGGAAGCGATAACTCCCAAACATGGCGGACTGCCAGAGGCACAGCAGGTCTGGCTGGTCTGCTGGCTCTCCAGCATTGTGAGAGTCACGTAGCCACACGTGTTACACAATGTGTGTGACTTTATAAGTCAGAACTGAGGAGTCTCTAAATGACATTGGTCCAGCAAGAGGTAAAGAACTCTCTGGCAACCACAGGATTTCTGGTTAAAATCTTGTTTGAAAGTATTCGTAAGGGACTGAATCTGGGCTACGAATCATGATGGGTACAGATGACAGAATTATTTTGAGACAGATGTTATTAAGACGCCTTGCCAAAGTTCCGTCCGTCCATGGTCACGTTGTGTTGATGAAGTTAGAGCTACTGTGCTACTTTCAGGAGATTTTGCTCCATCTGTTCCAGAGCCAGTCAGGCCTCATCCCCCAAAACCTTTCACTCCTAGTGAGCTGGTTTGCATACTCACACATCATTTTCCTTCGAGACCGCAGCACCAGCAGGACGATGAGCAGGCCTGCGACGAGTGAGCCGATGACCACCAGGGGCGCTACCACATTCACAGTAGGCGTGTTCTGCTTTTCTCCACCCAATTCTGCTCAGGAATAAAAAGATGAATGGGTAGAACTGGTTAGCTGAATGACTTCTAGGGGTTAGCTTAAAGCTACACTGTACAAATCCAGTTAGAAAAACACTATATCTGAAATTTCTATAAATACCACCGACACAGTGAGAAGCACATGTCAAACGGTAAATAGTGCTAATACTGCTTTGTGTGACTAGCATAATGAAGTAGCCCAGTCCAAGTCGGCAATTTGGAAACAAGGCCGGGGTATAAAAGCACGGAAATACCTGAAAATCTTTGGGAATACATGCAGTACAAACATTGCCCGAAACGTGTTGTACTGTATGTCAACAAAATATGACAGTTGGCTGTGACTAGCCACTACTTTACCGAATATAACTGATGATATAAAATATTATGTGGGGAAATTACTGGGTGTCAATATCAGGGCCGCTGTGCAGTCAGAGTGAACTCTGAGGTTCACTGACACCAAACACTCCCTGCTGTCAGTCAAAGGTCGGCGAGTGAGACTCAATGCACTTTGGCTTCTTTACAAAACTCAACATGGAATCACATCCCCCATGACAACCTCAGCGACATGTCCTGTGACCCATGGGTGGCGCCGCGTCAAGCTTCACTTCTCTAAATTTGGAAATTGTGGAAGGCGAGAACTCGGGACAGGAACTGCTAATTGTGTTGAAGCTTTTTCGCGTTGCTCTATATCAGGGAGCTGTTACGTAGCCTGATAAGCTAATGAGGCCCGCACAGGCACCAGGTATGAGGGAGGGGAAGGGAGACCGGAGCTCCAGGCACCAGGAGGTTACACAAAGCCGGTGCTCCACTCAGGCCATGACGTAACCGACTCCATGCTGCAGCAATAATTACTTCGATTAGCCTGTATCTGTCATGCCAAAGCAGGCTGAGGTGTATGTGAGTGCATTTTCAGGGTGGTGGCACAAACATCAGGTATCAGTTGGGAGTGAGGTCACTCCGACTCAGTGGTTGGAGTCTTCCATTTTGGCTTTCTTTAGCATGTTGGAGCGTCAAGAGAGTGAGAACCATATTGGACACAGTATATAGAAAATTTTCTTATCATGTCAAGACTTTGATGGTATACCTGAATTTCCGTAAATGGTCAGAGTCACTTCCTCCTCATCCTCTTTTTCACCACTGGCAGCAAACACGGCACATCTGTACTTGGAGAAAATGGATCCTCTCAGCAGCGACAGCTCGCTGGACAGAGCAAACAGGCCGTCCGCCATCGCTCTTGTGGTGAGATTGGAGCTTTTTGTCCAGTCATTGCCGTCCTCATCGAACCAACGAATTGTGCCCTCTGGGTAGCCCCCGTTGGCCTTGCATTTAAGAGTGACGTCTGTGTCGGGCATTATCTGCTCGGGTACGGACAGTATCTTTGGGGTGTTGTACTTGGCTGCAAAGAGAAGATGGGAAAGTGCTGAATGTTGAGCGATGCACCAGAAGAGGGGAGAGGCGGCAGGAAAAGAAACAAGATTAAGGCAACTCTGGAATTTTCTTTTTATTTAGCTGGAGCTTTTTATATAAGAGAAGTTAGTTTGTTCGTGAGGAAAAAATTGAGACTCTGAAAGGGGAACGGTGGAAGTTCCCTTCGAGAAAATCCACTTCCCTCCCATTGTCGTTCTTCCTCTCACAAACAAACAAAGTTCGCCAACACAGAAATCTGTGCAAGGTCTGATTCTCAGTTCTCCGGGCCCTGAAGTACAAGAAGAGGAATTCCCAAAGATGTTTTGCAGACCCCAACCGATGTGGCCTTCACACCTTCTTTGAGGTGCAACCACCCACCCAGCCACCCACCACACTGCTCATAAATCCCCTTATTGGTTTGGTTGAAACATCTAGCACACCCCCATAAGCATGCCACAGCCCATCCCATGACCACATGTGAGATAAACATTGAGGATTCCATCTGGACTCGTCCAGAAGAGGAACCCTGTTGAGTGAGGAGCGGAACGTGTTCAAGAGACAACAAAGTCCAGCTGCAATGATTCAACCTCTACTTGGATCCAGACAAAAGCAGGATTGAAGATCACTTTCAAAGCATTTTCAACGAGACTCCCTCACCTCTGACACTGAGCCGTGCCGTATCTCTCTTGCCCCCGATGTTCGTCCTCACAATGCACTCGTACTCTCCTTCGTCCATCGTCAAGACATCGGTGATGCGCAGGGACACGTCCATGCTTTTGCCATCCCAGGACGACTCCGCCAACTCAAAGCGGCCGTTGCTTCGTGTCTCTGGATATGACAGCAGGGTCTTCTCCCCCTTCTTCCACGTTACTTTGACAATCTCGAAGTCCGGCACGGTTTGTATCAGCTCAACGACGCACTCCAGCCTGGACTTCAGCATGTACTCAGCCACAGTATTTTCTTTGCACTTGAGTTTGAAAAAGCCTGCAGCATGAGAACAAGACACAAACGTTACATAAGTGATGAGTGCATCATTTCATGGGGAAATTATCACAATCAATCCACATTGCCCTGGCAAACCTTACAGGAGATGCCTCCATACTGGATGAAGAGGACGGCAAGGAGCCCAAGGAAGGTGCGAGCAGAAGCCATGACTACTGCAAGACACAAGACACATCAAGAATATTTAGCCAAAACCAAGAGATGCCATATCAGTTTTGGTTTCCACATACATCCTCTCCTCCATATTGATCTGATGTATTTTCAGTCTTGACGCTTATCTTGTTTATCGACTAAACCTCTCCCTCACCTCTCGCTCACCTGCCTCTCACGTTTGTTTTCCCACACCCTCCTTCCTGCTCTCCATTTCACACACACACACACACACATTCCCAGGCAGTGTGGCACGACATAAATGGGTGCAGCTTGGTCTGCAGCCAGGATGGAATGTTTGGCCATAACAGTCGAATTATGTGTGTAAACAAGCACGGGGGACGACAATCTGTGGCGGTCATTGTCCAACACCAGCCAAAGCCACCCTTGACCATCCTGGGCGAATCAGTGCTTGGAAGCGTGAGGACCATCTCTGTGCTTCGTGCAATCCACGGGCTTCTCACGGAGTTCAAGGAACCCAACACCCTCAGGTTTGAAAAAGCACCCATGGCACCGAGGCGCGTGGGCGTTGCGACGCCTTTGTAAAAGAAAGGTGGAGTTATTTGAGACCAGCACCTGTAAAAAACTGAAAAGCCAATCTGGCTCAGGGCAAATTCCAAACCTAACAAAAACACCAATCTGTCACCAGCACAGGTACTAGCTGGTGCTGCCCTGCAGACCAGAGTGCTGCCATCATTGTTTCCAAGCAGCAGTTCAGGCAGTTGCAAAAAACAAGCTGCCCCATTACCAGCAAGAATTCTGCTGTGGCAACAGTTGGAACATGTATTCAATTAAGATGAATTATTAATGGCGCGTCTAAGAACTAACACAACCAGCTCTTGGGATGAGCTGTGATGTATCTGGCACCATAACCCATACAAGATGTCTGAGGCAGAGCAGCCAAACCCTGTGCACATGGCTTACATAATTTAGCCCTTTAAGAATTTGAACTTTGGGCCAAACCGAGACAAAGCTGGAGGTCTGACTGAAAAAGAAAGTCATCCATTCGGCCCTCCCCCAGCTTTTGCATAAAAAAAAGAGAGCGTGTGCAAAGACGACAGAAACGTGCGTGTGGGAAAATTTACATCATGTCTGGTTTGCATAGATTTTCTTCAAAATCTTTACAAAGAATTTTTTCTAACATATTCCTATTCCAAGTATTCCTCATTAAACATGTTTATGACATGAGGCAAAAATTTTCTTTGTTTATTTTTTCATTCATTTGAGAAAATTCTCAATATTTTGAGAATTTTAATTTAGGTCAGAATTGAGCCCACTCGTGCAGAGAGTAGGCATTGGTATACTGTGCAACCAAGGGTTAAGATACGAGACGTCACACAGCACTTGTACTATATTAGAAGCTATATTAGAAGTTAAAACCTTGTTTTTCTGTCTCTAAACATTTCAAACAAGCTGCGGATAAATGAGAAAATAAACCTCGATTAAAACCGCAACGGTCGTAAAGTGGCGCACGAACAATCCCACACACATGCACGCACATACATGCAAACAGAAAAACACACATCGACACACACCAACATACATGGCAAACAATCACACACCCGCACGCGGACGTGGAGACGTGGAAGCGGACACGCACACACTCGGGTGCAGACATTCACTCGCATGAGTCGCTCCATACGGAGTCAGACGGAGACGAGCCGCGATGCATGGAAATCACTGAGTCAGCAGGACGAGAATAGAAAGCAACTACAGCCGTGGAGAGACAGGGCAAATGTGCGACAGGCGGGACAAGTGTAGGCAAGACAGGACAAGTGTGTGACTGACCGTCGAAGCTCTTCCACGGCGCCCCTCTGTGGCTCGGACGGCAGGCGGAGGGAGAAGTGAGGCAGCCGAGGCGGCGCTCATCCACTTAACAACGACCTACTTTCACTTTCGCTTTGACTAAGCGCAGGCGTGCACGCACAGACAAACATACCGTGTGCACACACACACACAGCAAATTAAAACATCCTTCATCGGGTCCGCGCGCCCACTGGTTCCATTTTCTTTTTGCTCCGGGAATTTCCATCCGCTCTGTCAACATTCGTCCAACCATTGATATTTTGCTTTCACTCTTTAAATAGCTCTGACTGCCATTTGAATGGTATGTTAGACCTCTGGAGTAAAGTTGGACTCAGAATACTTACAATCTTCTGATTATACTGATCCTGGTGATAAGTGATGTCACAGCTGGGATCTAAGAAGGAAGAAGGTGAACAGATTGATCAATACAGTACATTCATCAGCTACAGGGATCAGTGAAAGTTTGTTCCCCTAAAATGTTCACTTTCCCACGAAGCTTTTCCCTCCAGACATTTTCCGATTGCATAATAGAGGGCTGATTCATTTTTTTTTTTTTTTTACCTGGGTAATTTCGGTGGTAGCGCAGACATGCTGTAGTGGAAGCGCCTGGGGATGAAATGTATACTACAAAACACAAGTTGGAATTCCCAGAAGAGTCAGTGAAAAGGTCGCAATTTGGCCTGGTGCATGAAAAATTTTTCACAATGGTGCCAAATGTCAATTAATACATTTCACATGGCAAATATTGGTCCCTTTGTCCTATTCTGCTGAAATATTTATGAACTCTCCCCTTCTTTTGTATTTTTGAGCAGCAATAAATGTACAAAATGTGACTCAGGCCAGCACACTGACTGTGTGCTGACTCTAATACTGGGGTAACTTCGGCATGCAAGTTGACCACTGCAGGGCCTCTTGACTGTGGTTCCATTTGTTCTCCCACTGCCATGACGGAATATTTGCGAATTAGCTGCCAAAACTTAATGTCAGCTTTGTGAATTACCTCGCCCCCGCTCCAATCGGTGCATATTTGAGCTCACTGTCACACAACAATATCAACACAGCCATGGTCAAAACCGATTTTTAATGTTGGTTTCCATTTGTGCCACGTATGGGGTTCAGATTTCTGTGTTCATCTCACATCTAGCAACAATCGAGACAGAATGCAAACAGGCAGGAGATGCACCTTTGTAAAAAATGTCACATCACAGGAATCATGATTGATGTACCGCCTCTAACGACTAAGGGGGATGAAGGTTGTCGGGCCGAAACGGCGTCGTACCTGTGTGGGACGTGACAGGAGCGGGATGGGGTTCCGATTTTGGTTTGACGGTACAAAAAGACTTCAAAACTTCCAGAAATAGAGTAACTCATGGACAAATGCACAAGGGAGGGAGGAAAACGTACATGGAAAAAAAGAAAAGGCCGAGCTGTCGTAAGGTCACTTGCCAAATTGAGGCTGGGTTCGCCGGAAACCTTTAGCCAACTGGTAGCGGAGCAGAAAGGATCTTGGCCCCCCTGCTCCAACCCTCCCGGGAACCCAACCCTGTTTGATGCTGTCGTCTAACACCTAAGCAGGCACACCTTTTCTGGCTAAAAAAGCACCAGCCGCTGAAGACAGGCATCGCTGTTCCAAATTTCTCAGCTAAGTGACACCTATCTTGGGGAAGAGAGAAAAAGAAAGGTTCTATTTTGGACCACCAGCGCCCGTCCAAAGCCAGACGTTTGCATCGTTTAGATGGCAATGATCTCACGTGGCTTCACTCTGCATATTAACACTGCAAGTAATATTAAGATTCCAAATTCATGCACAGCAAAACAGCAATTATCCAACCAGGAAACAGAGCAAAACTTATAAAGAAACCTTAAATAATTCACAGTTTTTCTTTTAACATTCATACAAAGCGGACCGCACGTACATGCATGTGGGCCAAAACTGGAGGTGGCACGACAGCGATGGCTCCCTTCGTTCCGGTCTGACTTCGCTCTCCTTTCGGGAAGAGGAGGTCGTACCGTCGCTGTAAAGTCGGGGTGAGATTTAGCTTGAGCAGTTGCCAGAAACAAACAACGCGACCCTTGTGCCCTCTCAGCGGCGGCAAAAAGCAGGCTTTGAACCGTACACACGGGAATACATAAAGTGCTTCTGCCAAAACAAACCAACAAACAATAAAAACCGTACAAAACCGCTTGTAAAAAGGAGGTATCAAAACAATGCACTTGGGGTTGTGGATGAGGCCGGCGTCTGCTGGGCATCAGGAGGAACACCCGCGCACAGACAGATGGGATTTTCCATATTTCAAAAAACAAAACAATTGGACGACAATGGATGAGAGACGAGGAGGGGGCGTCTGAGTGGGAAGTCAACCCAGGATGAGGCTGGACTTGCCCCCAGGTGGGTTCCTGCGGTTGGACGGTTGTCCCGCGGCGGGCTCCTCGGTGGGCGGGGCCTCGTCCTGCTCGGCCTGGACCGCTTCGGGCTCGCCGATGCCGTTGTCTGAACACAAGCACACAGGCCAATGTGGAATAATTTTTCTTTTTTGTGGTCACGACCCGATCACGTTCCTGCTTTTACGGCGCTGCAGGACACATTGACCGTACAAAGGTCTGAGAACATTGATACCGTGAGCAGGTGCTCCCACTACTGCCTTCTTTGAATTGGAAGGTAATAAATTTCTGAAGAATTCTAAAGCGTAGCTGGAGGAGTCAAATATGGGTCGGCCTTAGCCTGTACTACTTCTGTGTTTACCTGTATACTTTTCCTTTTAGCAGTAATGGGGCTGGGTGGAGACCTGTTCACCTTAAGCCAGATTTTCTCCCCTTTGTAACTTTGGAAACTCTTTGACTCTTTGTTTCAGTGTGTTGATTTTCCCATGATGTTGCATCACCCTTCATTTATACAAAGCCACATCATGGAAACGACAGTTATACCTCTGCCACGCCTAATGACTCCCTTTCTCTTTATGACCTATTTATTGGGCGAACTACCAACATTTGCTAACGCCCCAAAAAGCACCGAGACATGTTATTACCTGAAACACAGACAACCCACATAAGTGGGAGAGCAGTGCTGAGGGCTGCTAATCGTTGAAAGAAAATGTATATGGTGTAAACTCCCAAGAGTGTGTTGTGTGTGATCACACGACTGTCTGTCCGGTGCGGCAAACACTCACCAATCTCACACGTGTCATTGTTGACTACCTGAAATCCAGAAGCAAAGAGGTGAAGGGGAGAGAGAGAAAGAGAAGAGAAACAGACGTAAACAACACGTGGATGATCTTGTCTCTTCCGGCACTGATAAGGATCTGTAAACACAGGCCAGACATACCGTGGCGGGGGCCTCTGCAGGGTGGTTGCTGGTGTGATTTCCTCCTCTCCTCAAGGGGGCAGAGTGCTCGCCGCAGAGCACTCCGGTGGGTTTCCCACCTGGAATATAAAAGGTATGGGAAGAGGCATTTAATCTAAGAAAAGATAACAAGTGTGTTGCTATAGTCTGACCAATGTGGATTTCTCCAACTCAATGTCTGAATATCAAATTGGAGCTGATGTTCCTTGAAAACTTTGTTCTAAGGTGACAGCACCCTTCATTTTCACAAGAGGTGGACAAATTGCGGCAATTCTTCCTCTTCTGTGAAGTCACACAGGAAAGTTTCAAAACACTCAGCTGTGTGAAACATAATACACCAATCTACCATGAGGACTTTAGAATTTACCATCAACCAGAGCTTCATCATGTCAATGGCATTGGTGCATCCAGGCCGCAGAATCCAAAGAAATTATTTCATCATTCTGTCATCAGTGACCATGGCAATTAATGTTGGATGGCAAGATGGCGACTTGTAAGGTTACATGCTCACGTTGTTACTACTCGCATGAAAATATTCCACTGCTGAACACCTGGTTTCAGTCTGAGTTGTCCCTCGTCTAACTGGTCTGGACGCACAATGGTAGAAGCAGAAGCTGTCTGAAGAACATTGAACATGTGCTCACAAGCGAAACTGGTTTTAGTCTTTACAGACACCATGAATGATGCTTTGAAACTCCAGCTGAAGGGCTACGTCATGGAAAGGCCTGAAGTCACCCTGCCAGACTCCATGACACCACTGCTTTGATTCTATTAAATCGACAGGCCTGTTTCCGTTGGTCGTGCAGACAGAGGTCACATTTGCCTCCTACTCGCTCTTGCATTTCCGACGATTGTCTGGGCAATTCCCGAGCCTGGGAAGTACTCCTTTGATAGCCAAAGGAATAATCTGGCCCCTGAGATGACATCCTATTTTCACCTACGCCCATTTCCTGCTGAACGCTCTTAATTTGACCCCCGTCGCCCAAGTATGGACATTTTCCTGCAATTCAGGATGAAGGTGATTGAGATTAGACAGGAAGGCTTCCAGACAAACATATGACATATGGACCTGGTTTTAAAATTTGAATTATGAAAAGGTACGGTGTGAAACAGCAGATATCTAAAATGCACATACAGCAGTACCTTGACATATGAGCGACTGAACATGAGAGTTTTTTGAGTTGCGACTACAAGAAACAGGAAGTTCAGCATTGGAGGAATCAATTCAAGGCTCATCATGGGTGGTTTGAGAACTTCCAACATCCACTGGGTGGTGAGGCATGGAGAAGGCATGGAGAAGCAGAAGTTAAGAACCTAAACACATCGCCACCACAAATCTCCTCAACAACACCGCACGGTGGGGATCTGGGTTCCATCTCCGACATTCCATCTTCAGCCTCCTCAAATCCGATGCAATCCTCCCATTCCAAACAGAACAGATGCAGCTCACGATAGACAAGTGCGCCTGAGTCCAACGTCCGGTGTCGACTTGGCTCGGAGCTGCAGCAGCTGTGGCTGCGTGATCCTCAGGGGGGCAAAACGATGTTCACCCTCGCATTTCTCACTGCTCTTTCTCACGCATGCACGCAAACACAAACACACTGCTAGCGGTTTGTTTCTTCTGCATCCTGACTCCTCCAGGTCTGAATGCCAACGTGGTGAGATCTTCTCTGAGTCACGAAATCGTGCGGCATTATGTGTGGTGCCAGCTGGGTGGGGTGAGCTGAGTGGGTTTTCCAGCAAAGGGGTGTGTCACTGCATGGATTGTCCCCCTGATTCTCTCTATGAAGATCCCCAGTCCAGATAGAATAACAGTGTCTGGGTGACTAATGATTTCACAGGGCCATTTACAGGGCGGATACATTTTTAATGATCCCAGCTGACATCACAGAGGGAGACAATATATTAACTTTTCAGCAGGATCCATGGTAGAAGTCTGGCTGATTTCAGCACTTTCATTTGTCTAGGGGCCCATGAAGCCCCTTCAGACGCAACGAGCAAAGAATATGTTGCGGTAATAAACCCTGGGCGTGTGTGTGTGTAGAGGTAGGCCTGGGACTACACAGTACCTGGTGGGTTGTTCCTGCGATTGGCATACGGGTCTTCGGGTTCAGCAAACACGCTGGAGGCCATCTTGTTTTTTCGGACAGGAGGTTTGTCTTCGTCTGTGCCTAAGGAAATGTTGGAGCCGCCACCGGGAGGACGCAGAACCCTGTTTAATGAGGGGCGGAAACCAAGGGAGAGGGAGGATGAGAGAGAGGGAGCCAGAGAGGACACAGAGATAGAGATCGATAGATAAATATGATTGATGGATGAAGATGGACAGAGGAGGTTATTAACGTGTGCAATGGAACAGTAAACAGATGATTGCTCCCGCTGTTTCCTGAGCTTTGTGAATGCGATTGTCTTTGCCTCAGTTTGTGAATAATTAATCAGGCGGTCAATTTCTCAATCAGCTCACATGATTTAACGGTGTTGCCCCTGCAAGGAAAGAGGTTAGACTCTGCTTGTAAGTTTAATAAAGGTGCACATTGGGACATTAACACACAAAATTGATGAATTATCGCAAGTTTGAGGTTAACTGTTCCAAACAATACAAGAAAAATGAACTGTACACAGGATCTGACTCAGCTGTGCTCCCGTTTTCTGTGGAACCATCTCATTAAAACAGTAGAGATTTATGTGTGTTTGTTGGTGTGTGTGTGTGTGTGTGTGAGGGAGAGATTGAGTGTGTGTGTGTGTGTGTGTGTGTGTGTGTGTGTGCGTGCGTGTAAGTGATGCAGTGTTTGAGTGTTCTGGTAATACCTACAAAGACGCATAAGAATGCTATTACACACAGAACAATGCCATTATCAGATACAATCACAACGTGGTGTGGATGTTTTATCTAATCTAAACGTGGCGCTGATCCGGAGGATGCACCGCCCGGCTAGCTGGCTGGCAGGCTGACAGGTGTGGCCGAGGGCCGCGTCGCCGTGTGCGGAGGAAAATGCGCGGCTGCCCCCCTTCTCTCCCTCCCTCCATCCCTGCGTCTGCGGGGGCCCCACCCCATCCCCGCCGACCCAACAGGCTCCCCGCGGCTTTTAACGTCTTCGGGACAAAAACCGTGATAATTAGTGACGACCCCGTGCGGATCCCGATCCGACCGGGCCGAGGACTTTGGCGGTACCGGGGCCACTCGGCGGGGCCTGAGGCTAAAGTCTCCACAATAGGGAGGCGCGGAGTGGGGTGGTGATGGAGGCTGCGAGAAACCCGTTGTAACGGTCTGAGTGTGATGCCGCCCATACTTACGTCATCTTGTCAGGATCTAACAATAAGGTTGATCACAAATGGAGGAAATACACACAAAACGCGCTAACAAAGCCTTGCCAATCGTCGTGGATTAGCCGTATGCTAGCGCGGTGTGAGACGTTTTTACCTGGAGCTAGATTTGGCGTTGGGCTCCATCCCTTGAAATGTCGTGGTGGTCGTCATGTTTTCAGCAAGCAGTGGGAAAATGTTACAAAATCTCACAAGATTAAATTATCAGCAACAAAAGTTTCATAAGCAGCGTTTTATCGCCTTATCATTGTCTATGATAGCCGATAGCTGCTGTTCATCTATCAACCTGCTCCACTCAGCAAGTACCAGTGTGAAGCCGGAAGACGCTACACTAGTCATATCCGGTATAATTTTCACAATAGGCCTTCATTCAAAAACAAGTTTGCTTTAAGTTTTCCGGCTTGTTAATTTGATTCAACGAGGAAAAAGAAAATTCAGTATATCCGTAAAAAAATTATTGTTGCGTCTAATGTCGGCATAATAAGAATGTATCGCACAATATTAGTATCTCAGAAATAAAAGTTTGAATTTCCGGTGCGCTCCAGTTCAGTCCGGGTGACTTGACGTAGTCGCAGCAGGAGGGTAGATTCGTCATCACTTTAATCCTGCTATAACAACACATGAAATATTAATCAACGACTTAATTGATCACGTGATGATAGGATGTTAAGAGAGGCGAAGATTACAGTAAATTAATTTCAGAATAGGTATGTACCTACCCATCTAATGGATATTCATCTGTACATCACTTCATAATATGATGGAAAAGCCTACCAGGGCCTCTAGTGGTAGACGGGTTATTGTAATTAACCGCATAATTAATCTATGATTTCTCTTATTACAAAGCTAGCACAGCCATAGAGATTCATAACCCTGTAATAAAACAAATAAGCATGGACATGCATATAAAAAAAATCAATTTATTCCAATAACACATTTTCAGAACAACAACAAATGCAAGTGAATTTATAACACAGGCTGAATGAACAACAACAAATCTGAATCAAACCTCGATGACAGCATGACGGGAAAAAAAGCGTAGAATTTGTCAAACTTAATTACGACAAATTTAATTATTGGGCACGCAAGATCTGCCGCTGCTTGCAGGCTTTTGACGCTGCACAGTGCAGACAGGTGACAAATTGCGGTGATCTTTGTGAATACTAACTGTGCTTCCACTGCTGAGCATTGGTAGAATCTGTTCTGCTGGATGGTATCAACACTGGTCATGAAAAATTGTGGGCTGGGCTTAATGAAGACGGTCAGCTGGAGGGGGGAGGTAGGGATGTTAAGAGGAAACAGTCTTTAGAGAGAAGCACCTCCAGTTTGCTGTTGGAACACATCGATTGTGTCTTCATCCTCCATTTCTAGCTGTAAAGATGAAAAAAATCATAGTTAGGTGAGGTGAGAAAGGCGTCTTGGCTGCAGTAAGCTTTGTGCAACTAATTCAATAAAATTTTGTTTGTATAGCGCCAAATCATAACAGAAGTTATCCCAAGGCACTTCTCAAAATAGAGCAGGTTAAGACCAAACTCTAAAACATTTACATGTAGAAACCCAACATTCCCTGCACAGAGAACACAATCACTATTAATTTCAACTTTCATCTGAACATCCAGTTGCTTTCGTTTGTTTATTCAAATCATTATTGTGGAATTTGGCATGTTTACAACAACGTGTTGTGCATAACTGTGAATGACGACTGAACACTCCTCCAATAAAAGTAAATGTCCATTTGATGATGGATGCACCAGTCAATGAAAAACGTAACAATGCAAATGTTCCTGTTTTACCTGTGAGGGTGTGTCAGTTTCATTTATGGGCTGACCATCAAATCGAAACCTGATTTGCCTCATAGCCAGGCCCTGTGTGGAAAAAATGAGTTATGAAATTACATCCTGCCAAGAGTGAATACATGGAATTCACCAAATAAACAACACCCACCGACCAACATGCGGCTGACTTGTTGCTAGTTTGAACACAAGTTGAATTACTCATTTTACAGTTAAGTTACAGTACAGTTAAGATTTTACAGGAAATTGATCTTTGAGATGCCCATCAACATCTGCTTTTAACCAGATTTTTCGATGGAGTGTGTATTTGTGCCTCATATTTCAGACTATTCATTAAACTGTTGCCTTTTATTCAAACAGAGAAATACAAATTGTCTACTGCTGATTCCGATTTTTCATAGTAAATTGCCAAAGTGACTTGAAATGAGGTCCGCTGAATACACAATAAGGTTTCTTCGATGTTTAAATGTCAAAAAGCACGTGGTTTGCCTCGGGCACATTGCGGATCACTGTTCAAATGTGTTTACTAGTGTTGTCCCTCACTGTGCACAAGGACAGCAGTGTGTCTACACCATCACAGAGGGAAACTACACTTGTCATTCAATTGCTTGCAAGGAAAAGAGTAGAGACAGTAGATAAGTGTGGTAAGGCAAATTAGTTTGATGTCTGTACATACGTGTGTGAGCGTGCGCCTTACCTGCCGTTCACAGTAGGCCTTCATCAGCTTACTGAGAGGAGTGTGTCTCTTTATCTTGAACTGGACCACAGAACCATCCTGGCCTGCCACCTTCAAGTTGATGTGCTCATTGTTCTCCGTCTTCACTCCCTCCTGAGAGAGAGAGATAAGGAGAGAGGGAAAGAGAGGTTCTGAGTTGGGTGGACCACTTCATTATTATGAAAATTTGTCAAAACATACAAAACAATGGTCATGGCGGCTAATGGAATGACACACAATCACACACGGGAGACTTACTGGGCTCAAACATCAACACGAAAAATTCGACTCTTGGATCCTCATTTAAGTTGATGATCGTTTAACATTTAAGAGAGATTCCGATGGGAATATCACGTTAACTCTTTTTATTTCAATATTAGAACAGACTGTATTGTTGCTGTGCTAGCATCATCGTTAGCATGTAGCAGCACATTAACAATGGCCTACAGCGGTCAATAATGTCCGTCTGCCCCCTCATGCAGAAAATGATAACTTGCTCTGAGCATCCACATAATACTCATTCCAACCACAAACCATCTCATAATACGACATAATTCGACTGTATTGGCGCTTAAGTTTTAGATTCTATACGGTCAACATTTCCAAAATAAACATTTCATTGTAGCGCTCTTGGCGACACAACGTCCCGTTATTCATTTCGCATAGGGTTTCCATTCTCAATCTTGCAAAATTGCAATCAACGATAACTTTCTCTCGCACTTACATCGACTTTTAAGTATCAAATTGCGTTGAATTAAGTCTTATTCTTTATTGTTTCCATCCCCCGCCTGCCGCTAACCGTGCTAGTTGCGTTAGCTTGGCATGCTAAAGCCCCCTGCTCGTTAGCTGTTGTGCGCCACTTTACCGCAAACATGGGAAGAAAATCCTCTCTCCGCAACGCCCCTAAACTCTGCCAGCACTAATCCTCCGACAAAAATAACTTAATCGGTCGGTCTAAATTGGTCGGTTCTCTTCCAAAAAGATCTGCAGCTCACCTTGGGCTTCTCGTCTGCCATGGCTGCTCCGCTGCTCAGTGAGTGTGAGCTGCTGCGGCTGCGCAGTTCGGGGCGGCCGCGAAACGGCGCAAAGCATTGCGCCAATTCAGCGGCGCGCGCACGCGCACACCGGCAGACATGCACTGTGCTCAAACAGCAACACGCACACACACAGGCATATACGGACACACGCGGTTTTCTGATTGTGCAGCGCTCTGATGATCGTAATCTAGGACATGCTTATTTAAGTGCAGGATTGTGTGCTATGGTGTTTATGCTTTTTCAAAATTTTAAGCTCAGTCTAGCCGAAAAACAATTTAATGGTACCAAGGAATCAGAGCCTGTAGTAGCGCGACAGTATACAAAGCACAAAGTAGACAGAGGATCAGGTACGGTGGAGCCAGTTGGGAAGAAGGCCAGAGAAGCAAGATAGGGATGGTTTGGTCACGAGCAGAGTGGAGACACTGGACAGAGGATGTAGGAGATGGACTTGCCAGGTAGGAAGAGAAGAGCCTGACCACAGAGAATAATCATGGGAGTGATAACAGAAGACAGAGCAGTGGGTGTTTCAGGGGATGATTGGAAGGACGGAAGGAGATGGACATGAAAAAAGGTGACACTCTGTAGCGCCCCCTGAAGGGAGCAGCCAAAACGAGAGGAGAGAATGTATCGATTTATCCAAACCTGTGAGAAATGTCTTCAGTTTTCAGGTCATTGAATGCATCATCTGTTCTGACTGTTGCAACAACATCTTCCACAGACGTCACAGTTGTTGGCGACATCACTGAAACAAAGAACGTCACTTCTCCAGTTTATCAAAACACTGAAACTGACACCACCAGCGCTGTCTCAACTTTTGATGACATTGTTACCTTTGTGATGACATCATCACACTTTCAGTTCAGGATTGAACAACTTCACGAGTGGCAGCACACAAAAAATATTTCTCACGGTGCAGATGACTGCTGTAGTTTCAATGGCTTAAATCTTCAATGTTGCTTATTTCCTTAGAATGTTTGCGCCAAACAACCATGATTTTTAATTTTTGCCAAGTTTTATGTGAAATTGTATTAGTGAGATAAGCACTCATAGATATCACTGACAGATGAGACAGAGATCTGGAAAAATTGTAGTACAAATATTTATCTCAGTCTTTATTCCTTGTGCTGATCAAATATACGCAATTGGTAACATCTGTACCTTTACGAAACTAAGACAAATACATCTTTGCAGTCTATATCTAGGGAATATCTTTGACGGTGCTGGAGGCTCCAGAGGGACAAAAGGAGGTCACAGTTTTAAAGGAACCTGCTGGGGCTGATGTACAAGAAAAACCACCACATTCTGTTTGTTTAACTGATCTTGTTGCACATGTTCCCATAAATACCAGATATAGGCATCTCTGCAAGTTTAATACATCCTACATACTGCCAGACAAAATGAAGTAGGATTGGACAGAGAGTGACCTCTCACATTTGAGTTACTGCTTATTGCTACTTGGGAATCACAGCAGAGTGTGATCAGACAGGGGAGGTGTGCTTAAATACTCCACTGTTGCTTCATTTGTGATTGTTGCAACTCCAATTCAATTCAAATTAAAACTTCAATGAGAATAATAAGAAAAAAAAATACTGAATGTCTACGATACCGGCATGTCATGCCTGGTAACACTGCAAAAAGGTCAGCTTGGAGTGGTAGAAAAAATCTCCCCAGACAAATGTAGTTTAAAACGAAAAGAGAAACGAGAGGGACTCCCATGTCCTCCAGTCCATTGTCTCCAGCGTGAAACGTCGTTATCCACGACAATCAGCAGCAAATCACGTGAGGGAAAAAAATCTTTTTTCCATCAAATAACCTCCGTCGGCAAATAAGACCTCTTGGCGTTCTAAAGTGCGAATATTCTGCAACCAGATTCCGCACGAGCACAGGAGCAGTCGGCAGGATTCCACACCCATAAATACCGTGAGCATAATACATGCGGCAACTATAATTAAATAATAACTTAGAAGTTTGTAACAATGACTCATAGTACCGCGCCACGTTTGGTGTGGGTCGGCCCGGGCAGCATCGCCGCTGGGACGGGCTACATCGCTCCCCATCTGTCGGCGGGCGGAAACTGGTCCACCTCTCCAACCTCGGTGCACGGCTGCTCCCCGAGCGAGAAAGTCAACTTGTACTTCATCCGAACTTTTTCCTGCAAAAGAGCCAAGTCAATAAAAACCTTCTGTTCGCTCTGACCGAGACCTCGGCGCATTGCAGGGCCCAGTGCAGGCCGACTAAACTCAAGCAGACTTTAACAGGAGAAGATCCAGAGGTGGATTCAAAATGTCCTGATTCATTCACTAATAATGGATGAAAGCATGGAATTTGATGAGTTTAAACTCAAATGGTTACTCGTAAATTTGCAGAGAAGACATAACAAAATTAAGATTTTTTTTTTTTCTAAGAAGTTATTTATGAAATGATAGTTGTGATGATTCAATCTATATGATAGAGGTTGTAACATAGCTGCTAGACACAGACAGAAAGACTCAGACTCTGAATGAATAACTGGAGTGTGTGAGGAGGTGAAGAAACCATCGATCTGACGCTACCTTGAGAGGATTGGCCAGCAGCATGACCTGAGTGATGGCTGCCGGGGGCAGGACAGGGTTAAAAGGAGCCAGCTCCCTCCCGGAGGGCGACTGCAGCTTCACCTTCATCGACTGGAGGCCAGAGGGAAAAAAAAAAAGGATCGATTCCACGCGACGCCAGTGCTTGACCGTCGCCTTCGTGGATGCTGTGTTGATTTTACCTTCGGCACGGCGACCTGCAAGGTGATGCTGCGCACGGGCAGCGGGGCAGTGTTGAGCATGGAGACCACCATCACCAGGACGTCGGGCCTGCCGGGCGGGCAGTCGGTGGCGAAATGCAGCAGGACCCGGATGCCATCCTTGTCATAGGCTGTTACTGGACACTCCTTGCCTGGTGGGAAAATACACGAGACACGACGACAACAAATGAAGCATTCGGTGCATTTATGGGCCTGGAATTACAGCAAAATATTTTTTTCTAACCCATCTTGTTGCTTAATTAACAACTTAGAGAAGGCAATATAAAAAATACAAAGATATAAATTCACTGAATGGACAAATCTCTCTGCAAAATTAAGTGTGTCTGCCTAACTGGACTATTTATGAGGTGAGGACAATAAGAGGTAGACTTTATGTTAACAAATGTGATGGGAGAAAAAGCGTGCACGCATGTGTCCACACACACATGCGCACACACACAAAACGACACACACAGAGCGGTTTGCCCTCAAACCACGTTGGATTTCCTGCTTCCTCTTGAGCTCATGAGCGGCCAGATGAGCTCAGATGTCAAAGGTCGCTATAGCTCGTGTTTCTTTCCGCATTTCTGTGCCTCCAAATATTTCACAGAAACTGAACCAGGATGCTAACTGAGCATGTATACCATTACACTCACTTGGCTTGATGGCCTCCAAGGGGACGAAGACGTTGGCCAGCGAAACATCTTGGGCCTGGCTGGGGACAGCCGGAGACAGGGACCGCCAGAGCGGCTTGTCGTCCACAAGGCTCTCGGGAGGAACGGCGGCGGATGTGGCTGCCGTCTGTCCCAGCAGGGGGGGCGAAGCAAAGGGAGAGGAGGAGGAAGAGGAAGAGGACACGGCTAGGACGGATGACGTAGGCAGGGTATCGCCTTTGCCCAGCAGGAGGCCAAAGTCCATTGTGTCGAGTGAACTGTGAGGATGGAGAGAGATTTGAAGATGTGAGGGAAGGTCACGTCCTAGCAGAAAGAGCCAGCAAAGGATGAAAAATGTCTGCTTTACGGCAAATAGCTCCAGCAACAACTGGGACTTACTTCTGTCCACCTCCCAGATCCAGTGTGGCGGGGTCCTTCAGGCTGTTCTGGAGAGACGATGGGGCCACCGGAGGAGTTGCAGCTGTGATGGACGGGTGTGTCTGGGTGAACGGGTTGGAAGCCAGAGACGAATGAGGGGGAGTAGAGGTCAGGATGGCGCCAAGCGAAGCCTGTGGCACCGTGACCGAGGACGAGATGGAGTCCGACGAAGCTGGGGACGCTAGGAGAAACAAGCCAGGCAGCGTTGCTGACGACAGCAAGGGGGCCGTTGGGATTTTTGAGGGAAAGATGGTGTCTGAGCGAAGGGAGGTTGCGGCGACGGCGGGATGTGGAGGTGAAGAGGAGCCGAGGATGCTCAGGTCCTGGGAGTAGTCCTGCACGGAAAACAGCGGATGCTTGTCGACACTGAGGGGACTGTCCATATCAGAGCTTAAGTCACATGACCGCAAACCAACCTGCAGGGATTTGACGCGGTCGCTCGTGCTCTCCTGTTCCTGCGCGGTTGGCGTGCCGAAGGCAGGAGCTGGGTCGTCGAGACCTGGATGGGAAAATGTAGTTGTCGTTTCCAATGGTGACAAATCAGCCGAGGCAGCCATGTTTCAGAACCTGTTAAGTTTACCCAACGTCAGCAGCTCTTCGTCCAGCAACGACAGTTGGCCTGAGGGCCCTTCGGGAACGGGCGATGAAGGGGTTGCGCCAGTCGATATGCACAGCAGATCCTCTGGGATGGAGGTGGAAGACGAGGGCAGCGGCTGTTCTGCCGGGGCCGGACTCTGCACGTCCAGACCCATCAGGTCAATCAGCACCTCAGAGTCCTTGGTGGCTGCAGAGGCACAGAGGAGATAAATGAATTCTTAGAACAGCAGAAACACAGCGCTGGATGAGGGGGAGATTATCATTTAGCGTGGAATGTCTTCAAAATCACCGCACGGCCTAGGACAATTTCCTCCATTGTTAAAATAGCACCAGCTCAGAGAGTTCACTCCACATGTCAGCGTGATGTAGTGGTTTAAGGAGCAAAGTGCCAGTACAATCCATCAGCTGCAGCAACAACTGCAGGAGTCGTTTTGTTTTGGTTGTCAATCAACGTTCAGCCGTGACAGCTGGCTAAACTAAATCTTCCCTCCTCCTTGTGGACATGAGGGGAAGCAATGGACCAGCGGAGGAGGAATTGATTTCTGGTGCTCCTCCTAATTCGTCAGTGGTGGCCTGAGGACGGATAAATTTCCCCTCGAAATTCTTGGGCGTCGAAAGAAAACATATTGTGATTTTATATTCAGACGTTTAAGATTCTATCCGATGCCAAGGTGATCCAGGCACGTAATGTGCTAATGTAAACTTAAGCTGATCTGTTCCTCATCAGTTAGCGCAAAGTAATTCTTCATTTTCAGATGTCAGCGTTGACGCTTTAATGCGATTTAAGCCCTCAGTTCTTTTCATCCCTATTAAGGCTTGGACTACTCTATTCTGCTCATCCTTTGTTTGCTCCTGAAACAGAAAAACGCGTGCGCCATGGATTTGTAAGCTCTATTTTTGTAGGATTAAGTGGGTTTTCGTTGAACCTGCTAAAAGGTAATTGGCATCTTTTTTTTGTTTTGCGGTAATTTGGTTTGCAATCCAGATAATCTGACAAGAACTGCTCTACGTGGCAGATGAGGACTTATATAGAAAGGTAAAATAATGGAGTTGCGATAATCGGGACTAAAGAAATGAATTGTTTGACAGCCCTCGCCTGTCCCCTCGTCCCTCGATAGGACTCTGGATGTGTGATGACTCAAGTCAAAGTTGTGAGACACTCCCAGACATGGGATGATAATGCACCACATTCAGATTAACAGGAAGCGACACCCACACCCACACACAAACACGCTGCTCACGACGTGAGCAACTGTCAGTGTCTAACCTTGTTTGTCTGACGGCCTCGGCGGCCTTTCCCCCGTCTCTCCGTTGAGGGCTTGACCCTCCACGATCTTCTGGTAAGAGTGAATGACACGGGAAAGGTCATCGCTGGCCTGCAGGATGTCTCCTGTGTGAAAACAGACCATCAGCTAGCAAGAATCTTAAATTGTGGTGAGACAAGCAATCTTTCGATTTTAATTCCAGGCCATGCTCGACCCGCTGACACTCCTACCCAAGCTGGCGTCATTATCCTCTGACTCTGTGGCGAGCTCTGCCACCCTCTGTCTCAGTCTGTCGCAATCACCATACAACTCCTGAAAAAAGGAGAGTAGAAAAATTTGCCACTAAACAACACCTAGTCGCACAAAACTCAGCGATGCCGTAACTTCCCCCTGAAATGTTGGATCCCACAGAGCGTGTCATCGAAGCTGGAGGATATTTAAACCCGGTTCCGACACTCAGGTTTCTACCTGGTACCACACATGCAGGCTTGAGTTTCACTCTGACCTTGATGAGCTCCTTGTCTCCCTCGGTGGAGTCCTGCGGGCTGAACTCAGCTAGCATCTCATTGAGGACTTTGACGCTGTTGTTGGCCTCCTCCAGCGTGCTCTTCTGCCTCGTCACCTTCCTCGTCCTCACCTCGTCCTGGGGAACAAAGTATTCATCCCGTTAGCCAAAAGCATTTAAGTTCCATTTAAAATAGTCACGCTCCACTGACAATATCATTATCACAGAGAAACATTTCGGTCAAAGAACATCATTCTTCTCCGACTGCTGCCCTCACCTCCTTCACCATGTTCTTGATCAACCGGTTTGCCTCCTGCAGGTCTTCAGGGTTTTTACTTTTTAGAAGTTGTTTCAATTTCTATAAGGAACAAACACAAACAAAAACACCTTCAATCTACTGAGCAGGATTTGCAGAGATTACCAAGCAAACGACTAAAAAAAAAAAAACACAAACTCGGCTCCAAACTCCACAGACTGCGACCCGAGTCCCACCATTCACTGCAAATAGCAACAAAATAAACGTTCTTGGCTTGTTTTCATAATGTCGTCATCAACATGTAGGAGAACGGAGCGGTCGCAGGGTTGGGGGGGAAAAAATCGAGTAACCTTTGTGTCTCCGGGGAGTAAAGGTCACCATCAGTGATGGGAGAAAAGGGGGAGGGACGGACGTCACAGAGGGTCAGAGGAGGATGGAGAGAGAAAGAGGCAAAAGAAAAAGATGGAAAAGGGTTCCATCAATTATTTAAGCCCAGTCGACAGATTTGGGCAGTTTGCCCAAAAAGATATAAAGGTTACTTTTGTGTATTTTCCATCTTTGGCCGCAGCTTTCGCTGATGGTGGGATTACACGTTTGGCGGGTGGGACAAACAGAAACACTGGAACTACACAGAGGGGATGAAAACCCCCACAAACACAGCAGACCAGAAACAAAACGCTATGAGGCTATCGTGCCGCGGCCGGGCATCAAGTACTGACAATCACAGTCAAGTCTTGCTGCAGTCACAGCAAGCTAAGCCATCGCTGGCTCTGGACATTAACATGTAAATATCGCAGGTCAGACTTAGTTTGTGGCATCTGACGGAACGCTACTCGTAAACACACTCCACACACATGAGTGACGTGCCGTCAGGGGAGACGGGAGATGCCGTGCCTCACCTTTCATCGTTGACAGGAAAAAATGTATAATGAAAAAATGTTTACAGCTATATTTACCCAGGGATTTGCACTAATAAGTTATTTGTTTGTCTAGAGGATGGAGAGTGTCAATGATTAACTTGCTCACTGGTGTTGACATAATGACGTGATAATTAGGGAATGAGATGCCAAGCGAACTTAAGCATAATTCTCGGCTTTGCAGAAAGGAACCTTCAAGTACGAGCTGTGTTCCCTTTGCAATGGTACATTGCTTTATTTTTATTACAAGATACAAATTAATTATCTACAGCTTCTGATTGCTATGACATCAGCGCCTCACAAGCGATGAACCCCATCGCACGTCACTGATATGCAAACGCAGATGTTGCTGCGTTACTATCTGTAAAATGAGATGCGATTTATAAACAAAATCACCACAACAACCAACCCCAAAAACAACGGAATATGAGACAAAGGTGAGGTGTGAACATAAAGGATCAGCTGGATCATGGGCAAAAATGAGACCTGCACCACACCATCCTGATAAAGACGTTTAAAGGCTTGAGACAATAACTGGGTTCACCTTTGCACCTCAAGACCTGCAGGAACCACAACAACGAAGACAGGACAAAGGCGGGCATAAGGCCTGAGCACAATTAGACAATACTCACTCTGCTCTTTCCCTCGTCGTCAAACACTGGATTCTTTTCCCGTGGAGGAGGTGAGGGCGTCAGTGTGTTTACAGACGTAATATTCGGGTCAGCTGAAACGATTCCTGATGAAACAAGAGGAGTCGAGCACCAGAGGGTGCGGTCAGACAATCAGGCTCGCAAACACAGACACTTGTAACATAGGCTGGCATCAAACTTCCTCTCTGCAAAGTTGCTCGCCTTGTGACTTCAGCATCTGATACGCTTCCGAGATCTTTGTCTCATCTGGTAAAGACAGCGTCCAACTGTACACCATCTCGATCACCTTCGTCTTCACCCTTTCAGATATTTTGTCACCCAGGTACTGCAAAAATCACCAAATATGTGAACTGATGTATGAGCAAATCATGTGTAACGGCCTTCCTGCAGACCATATTTCGGACAAATGCTTACGCATGCACACACACTGTTACTCACTTTGGGTGAAACCACTTTGATCAATTCATTTAAGAACCTAAATTTTCCAACTTCGCTGTGAAACCGCTGACCGCAGTTCTTCATGCAGGCCTCCAGAACCTGCAGAGAGCAAACAGGCTAAGGTAAACATCTCTGCACCATGCAAGGGTAAGGAGAAGGACGACGGGAGGCAAAACAGCAGTCGAGAAAGAGAGAGAGAGAGAGACACAGACCGTCAAACCTTGCAACGCCTCCCACTCTTGAGGAGAGTGGATTTTGTGAGCCAGCAGCCTGACAGAGATCTGTGGACTGACGGAGAAAAAGAATTACAAACCTATGAGTCAGAGTGAAAGTGTGTAAGTGATCTGAGGTTAAAAGCACGACTGAGTTTGGTGTGTGAACATGTTCGCACCCTTCTAAGACTGTATTAATCTGGTCACAGAATTTGATGATGCAGTCCCAGTCCTCTGAGGTGTTGGACGGGTTGGTGGCTTTGTCTGCAAAACAAGGTGCAAATTGCCACCAGTGCTTCAATCAGATTAAATAGCAAAAGTTTGAGTCACTCTGGGAAAAAGCAAAAATCGTGGTTGTTTTACATCAGCATTAGATATACATCAGTGACCCCAAGTGAAATTATCATCTGTCACTCCTCTTGTAGCGCAAAAAGAAATGGCTGGCAAACAAAGGTAAGTCAGTACATTCACAGGCAGGCACACTAGAAACAATATGCACATTTACAATTTTACAATATCCGAAGCTGCCAAAAAACACACCAAACTAAGCACATTACACAATTTCAACTACCAAAAACCACAAATGAAGATAAGTAATCACAGGGAATAGAAGGAGATAAAGATATAAGTACAAACATAACGCGTGTCTATGTGTTATAGTGTTTACATTATGATGCGAATCATAATGCAGCTTAACAACAGCAGGAGTCAAGAATATGGGCAAAACAACTAATATCCAGCGTTTTCTTCCTGCGCTGACAGCCAGTGCAGTTGCTATCACAGTAAAGGAAAACTCCGACGATCCAGTTCAGTGGCTTTGAACATGGTGTTTGCACTGAGGTCATTTCTGCCCTGCAGTTAATTTACTAAAGGCGCCGCTAACTACACACAATTATAACGACGAACGTACAGTTCGCGTCACATTTACCGGGCCCCGATGGCTATGCAGTGTTAAAAGTCGTTTCCAGGTCTCAGACAAACATGTAAAATAACTAAACAATAATTGTGTGTGGAGTTTCGCTGATGACGTCCAGCAGTTGGCGGCAGTGTGGCCGCGTTAGCTACTTTTTTTTGACAACACACCTCCAAAAGCGAGGCATTTGTGAGGACCAGCGTTTCCTCAGCAGTTGTTTTCAACGTTATCACGTCGGCGGTAACATGGCAACAGCTGTCGCGTCGATTGCATGAATGAAGTCGGTGGAAAATTGAGTTTGAAGGCGCACTTACTGAGCAAAGACTCCAGCGACTCTCCATCACCCGCCATGTTTGTGCGTCGAGCGACAACAACACGTGACTCTTGCTGCCTTCAGACGCCGTGGGAGATGTGACATTCACTTGTTCTGCTGACGGCCGAAGTTTTTGCCGTCGGACACGCTTCCCATAGATACCTCGTCATTTTTAAAATTCCCTCATATTTTTTGTTGTTCGGTTCATGTCTGTGTTTTCTGATAGCGTCTGATTTTACGGTGGCGACCGGGCGACTTCATGCCTGCAAGACGTTGATTTCTCTCGGTCAGCGGAGGCAGCATGGAATTATATTCATCACGGGAGGACATAAGAAGACAGAACCATACAAGCATGACATAATAGGGGTAAAATCATATCTGATGGGATCGACATATGTGCCATCGCCCGGCTAGCTCAGTCGGTAGAGCATGAGACTCTTAATCTCAGGGTCGTGGGTTCGAGCCCCACGTTGGGCGCTACACTTTTCCTCTTCCGCCCTCTCAATCTTTTTCGAGCAGTCGTCAGTACATCAGCGCAACATGCGGTGGCGCTCGTACTTCACATCGTATTACAAAAGAACATTTGGTGTTCCTCAAATATTGTACACTTTTAACTGTCCAACTGCCTTCTTTTATTTCTGGCCATCCAAACAAACAGGCTTTGTGTGCTTTCCAGTTCGGTCTCATCTCTCGGTTTGTTGCCATGATCAGTTACAAAATGACTGGAGAAGCAGGCAGAAGCACCAGCATAAATGAACACGTACTTATGCATTGATATATACTGGTATGCATTAATATGATACATAAATCACCCTCTCCAAGACAACATAAATGGGTGCTGTTAGTTATTAGACCTCACATTCTTGTATGCCATTATCATAATTAGTATTCATACACATGAGTAGACTTCTCTCAACACATTCGTAGTGCTACGAGTACAGCAGAGAGAAAGTAGAAGAACCGGTGAATAAAACGGAATGCACGTGCCTGAGAATAACTTGTGGAAAATGACGATCTGCAGAGGCTTTTCACAGAAATGTTAATTTGAAGCAGTCGCAAAAAAATTTCATTTCAAGAGGAGAAAAGATTGTCACTCTCCCTGATGGGGAGGAACCTGGAGATTCACTTTGGCATGCAGCAGAACAGAAAAAGGACTAAGCACAGATTACTTCAGGTCACCCTCTCTGTGTCCACCAGACACACACACACACACATGTTAAATGGCTATAATTACGGGCTTTCAGCGACACCACAATGACCCACTTTACAAAGGAGAGTAGTCTCTCACTGATAGACCCAACTCACCATCACAAGTGTCTCTCCAACTGTTAAATCCGCGCTGACTGATGGAACGTGGGCAACGTGTTCCGCCAACTCTGACCCTCGAACCTATGTATAGTCCCTTATTTAAAGTTCAAATCCCCGAGCCAGTATCGCCCATCCGATTGCAGTTCTTTATGTATACACATACTACAGACGTGTGTGTCAGCACACTGTTAACAGGATAAGGAGTTAAGGCTGACAAAAAAACTACTGCGGAGAAAATAGGAAAGAGGTGGGCTTTTCCATTTTCACTGGATGAGACACAAAAACAAGAAATCATTATGCAAACAGTCATGTCGTTGACAACATCGTTAATATGCTGGGCCCAAAAATCATTCTGGAGATGGAACCTTTGCAGGCAGTTAAGTGACACGTCCCATTGTTTGCAAGTAGCATAGGTGGCTTCTTGACACCATAATCACCTAAAAGCTTGTGTCTCATTTTTTCGCACAAATCAAATGGTGAAATACCGTCATGGGGTCGTCCCGGGACAGACAAGCTAAGTACTCGCTGGTTTGCAATTGTGTGTGTGTGTAATCGAAATATATCGACACTAGACGGAATGCGACAGCTGTGCTTTGACCCGCTTATATGCTTCAAGCTCTCTGAGTGAGGCTTTGGTACACCATGGGACCAGATGAGTGGGCCCGGGCAGGAGGACACTCTCCTTTGTCCCAGTTTTCTCATGCCTGTTGTATAAGTCCCTCACACAAAGTCGTTCCATGCCTGGGGGACTTTCACTACTTGTCCAACAATGGCACCGATAAGAAGTAAGAATGGCAGCACCTCATCTGGGGTTGACAGCTGACGAGATGAGACGATGATGTTATTTCAGCACCCTTGATCCTCTGAGGCTTTTAAAAGTGTGACTGCCGACGTGACATTTGTCAGCAATTTTCCACTCAATTTCCTGCCATTGGACTCTGCTTTTCAGCACAGACGTTTCTGATTCCTCACCAGATTGGACATGGATTCTTTTTTTCCCTCTCACCACTCTAGTAATCTGTTTCCTTTGATGGAGAGGTCAGAAAGGACTCCTGACAATTTTCCAAACATTCTATTTGTGCCGACGTGTCAAGCTAGCAGGTCTCCTGAAAATCTGTGAGGTCGCGATAATTCTGCAGGTTTGCATTTCGGTGCCAATACACAATTGTGTTGTATGCAAATTTGTGCCTACTCCTATTCAAGAATGCGTTACCCGACCAATTCTCTGCCCACTGATGGTGCCAGCAAAACTTTGTTATCCAGAAATACTCCTGTATAAACTGCTGCACAAAACAGAGACATCAACAGCAGACTGAACGTCGCAGGGGACGGCAGGACAAACTCATTTACATTAGCTATTTGAAAAACAAAAGACACTTCCCACACGTACACGTACATTCACACCCTTGACATGGCAGAATAAGAGAAAGCGAGAGCAAAGCTGCCTTATCTTTAGCACGGCAGACATTAAAAACCAGTCTGAGGCAGCACCCGTGCAGCATGGGTACACAAAAACTGAACCAAAATGGAGAAATGCCTCAAAAAATCATCTTCAATCAAACGTGATTAGTGATGCTGCAGAGGCAGAGACAGGACGCTGCTCCAGCCATCCTCATCTAAATCGGCGCGTGCGCGCGCGTGTGTGTGTGTGTGTGTGTGTGAGCAACACTGCTGCTAAATCCCCCAACTCGATGTGAAGCCATGGCCAAGGTGTGGGCCAATAGAGAAGCAGGGAGTTTTCAGCCCACTTGGGTGAGGGCCGAGCTAAACTGGCAAACGCATAAACACACTCAGACTTGGGCAAGTGCTGAGGGCAAGTGTGTCTTTGACAAGTTCAACAATAGCTGAGTGGAGCGTGTAAAAGCTTATTGTGGTGGATATTCTATTTATGGAGGTTCTCAATGAGGAGAATCATCTCAATTCCATGTTTGTCAGTTGTACAGAGTATCAACACTCGCGCAGCGCCTACGCACGCTCAATATGACTCGAGTCCTCATCATCAACATCTGATCTGCAACATACATAAAATGACATGGCTGATGTCAGACAGGAAAAAATTCAGAGTATCATTTGCTAAAAGTTAATAATTAGCATGTCTGTTTTAAATAGAGATTTCCGATAATATCGGCCCACCGATATCATCGGCACGATAATAGCATAAGAATGTAATATCGGTATCGGATTTTTTGGCTTTTAAACCGATAAGAAAAAAAACGATAAAATAAAATAATGCTTGCGTTACACCGAAATAGTGCCTATGCGCTCCTGAAGCGTTTACCGGCGCACATATCGGTATCGGCTGATATCGGTATCAGTAAATTGAGAGTTGGACAATATCGGCATATCGGATATCGGCAAAAAAGCCAATATCGGACATCCCTAGTTTTAAAGGTTATATTCACTACCACCATCTTAAGCTTGCACCACATCATGACACAAAAAGTGTAGATAAAGTGTATCGACACTGTTTAGTCCTGCACACCATCTGCAGTGTCAAATACATTTACCCATCACCCTGAGACTGGGTGCAGTAGGGTTGCCCTTTGACCTTTGTGCAGTGCCTCCAGCAGAACCTTGAGGGGAGAAAACATGAAGACTGACACAAAGAAAGCAAACCCTGCCTCTCTGGACAAGGCAAGTCGAGAGAGGTCGAAACAACAAATAACAACCACCCACTGGGAGTCCTTGGGCTAAATGAGGATAACCTCTCAGACGTGTGTGCATGGATGAGTTTGGTGAATAAGGTAAATGGGTCATGACTCAAACTGACTCACAAGATGTGCCTGGCTAACCTGATAGCTGCTCCTTCCTTCAAAGAATGTGGATAACACTGTGTCTGTGTGCGCGCATGTGTTTTTGTATAGTATCGGCCCACCGATATTATCGTCCCGATATTAGCATAAGAATGTAATATCGGTATCGGATTTTTTTGCTTTAAAACCGATAAAATAAAAACCGATAAAAATACAATAATGCTTACGTTACACCGAAATAGTGCCTATGCGCTCCTGAAGCGTTTACCGGCGCACATATCGGTATCGACTGTTATCGGTATCGGTAAATTGAGAGTTGGACAATATCGGCATATCGGATATCGGCAAAAAAGCCAATATCGGACATCCCTAATGACAATGTGACCTAATTCAATCAGTTAACTTGATGGTTGGGCTGAATCAACTGACACTGAAGTGCACAAGCACAAACGGAAGCACACAATGGCAACCATACCAGCGGACCAACAAAACTACCCCTCCACCCTCAGAACAGGGAGTGTCACCTGCACAGCCATGTGATCTATGAAATGGTACAACACATGCATGCCCACACAAACACATTCTAACACACAATGCCTCACTAAGAATTCCTCTTATCAGTGCCAACGAGGCGTTCGTGTGGCCACGAAAAGTCAACCTGCAGCAGCTTTTCAAAAGCCTCTCAAGACACGACAAGTCCTGCAGCTGAGCGATAAACGCGCACGTGCAATTCTTTTTCACTTATCACAGGGGTGAGGGGAGAACAATGAGACAGTGAGGAATGGGCCAGACGCATCGCCACAATGGGGAGGTGAGGCACCTGTCTGAGGCCAAATATCTATTCAGGATTTCCATTTTCACATTGTATGCTCCCCAAAATATTCCATATCCGCGTATTAGAGTTTGTTTCTTGACAAGTGCGAAAAAAAGTATTGTAAATTTTGGACTATGAGCCACAACTTTTTGTTTTGCGCTGTGAAGCCTGCAGCTTATATCGCAGTAAGATGTATTTATGGATTTTTACCAGCTAATGGCCACTGGGGGTCAGTCTAGCGGGAGGCAAAAAGTGATTCAGACGTGGGGAAAGTTGAAGCGCCGCAGAAGACACTATCAGTAGTTTTAATGTGATTTTTTTTTTTTTTTTACGAGAGAAAAGAAAAGGGTGAAGTAAACACAGAATGGCAGACGGGCTTAAGCATCATCCAGCAAATTCGACTGTCAAAGCATGAACAAAGAGATGGACTAAGCCTCCAAATAGAGGAGAGAGACGGAGAGAGAGAGAGAGAAAGACTTTGCCGCTTTGAGTACAAAGAGCATTGTGCTGAGGCAACTGCAGCTCAGAGGGACACAACGATGAAATGTGAGAACAAAAATCGTGAATTATGTGTGTGACAAGCCGGAAATGACAGACTGAAGGACGGAAAGAGATGGAGAACGATTGGTAGTGTCTTGGAAAGAGCATTGTGATATTGAGGGAAAAGCTCCTTGTGCATCTCGGGTTTAATCAGCACAAATGCTCACAGGCTTTTCACACGGCCTCATTTCTGGCCTTTGTGAAACTTCTTAAGGTCCTTGCACTACTGGAGACCGAGGGAGATGCGAGAAAAAACTCTCTAACAAATCTGATTCAAAAAGTTGCTCAAGGTTGCAGTGTTTGAAATAATCATCATGCATCACTAGATTTTAAGAGCAGATTGAAGCCTTCGATTGAGGGGGAAGTATTCTGACACTGTTGTGTGTGAGTCTGTGGGTCTGACAACTATCCAGCCAGTATGATGCTGTACAACATTATGATTTTTTCAGTGATTCCACCCTCCTCGGCTAGTCTGTCTGAACTACTGTGGAACCTCGTGGCCTCACCACAGGGTTGGTTCCCTCTAGTGGCCATTGTAACACTTAACATTCTCACAAAGTAGGATGTCCTTCAATAACAAATGAGTCAACTCAGCCAGCACTGACTAGGTTGCAACCATCATTGGTTCAATCTCTGACACAAAATCAATGGCACAAATAAGCATGGTCACGTTGTCTAAGACAATTCAAGCCACAGTCACATGAAAAGTGTCAGAATCAAAAATAGTTAATTGATCCCACAGGGAGATTGTTCTTACAGTAAATACAGTGGAGGTGAAGAAAGGACTGAAAATATAGACACACGCATAGAGTAGTGTTAAACAAAACTTGGCACAGACGCTGTAATTGGATCAAAACAACAGCAAAGAAAACATAAATAGACAAAACTCAAAGAACAGAATATATCGAAATCTATCCCCTACAACCTACACGTTGATGTTAGAGATGTCCGATATTGGCTTTTTTGCCGATATCCGATATGCCGATTTTGTCCAACTCTTAATTTACCGATACCGTTAACAGCCGATACCGATATGTGCGCCGGTAAACGCTTCAGGAGCGCATAGGCACTATTTAGTTGTAGCGCAAGCATTATTTCATTTTTATCGGTTTTTATTTTATCGGTTTTAAAGCAAAAAAATCCGATACCGATATTTCATTTTTATGCTAATATCTAATATATTAACACCGATAATATCGGTGGGCTGATATTATCGGACATCTCTAGTTGATATGTACTGTATACACATGGTTGTTAATCAGAAGACATATGTCTATTGAATATATAAACTCCGCAAGCTGAGATGGGGGAAAATATATAATCGTATTGGCATTCCGAGTCACTTTTATTGCAAAAACTTGAGAAAATCTCTGAACATACTACTATCGTAGCAGTTCTGCAATTCCCACATTATAAACCTAGCAAACAATTCCTAGTAAAACGTTCCCCAATCCTTCCACCTAAGTTGAACTTGTGATTTTTGTAGTCGAGGGTGTGAGCTCCAAGTTTGACAAGTAAATAAATAGGATGCTCAGGTTGGGGAACGCAGTTGTCATTGTCAAACAGGGGAACTTCTCGTCTCGCCAATTGTACAATAGCTTTTCAACGTCTGCTGCCAGCTTACTGCAATGGCGACACGTTCAGGAGCTTTTCTTGTCACTCTGTCCTACTTGCACCTAGCTATTTCAATGCTGGGGAAAGATAAATGGACGGACAGGCAGAGAGGCCAGCGTTGCAGGAGTCAGGGAGGCTATGGGCTGTGTAGTCTATCCATCTAATTGTTGACATCGTGAAAAAACATTCCTCTTTCCATTCATTCCTACTTGGTTACTTTTGCCTTCAACTCTAACGCTGACAGTTTTACGAGGTATAAAACGATCAGGCCATCCATCCAGACGCTCAGGCGCTTCGTCACTAATACTTTTCTTTCCTACCTCACCAGGCCCCCTGTCACTGTGCGTATGATTGGGAAAATATTCTGAACAACTGATTCCTCAGCCTGAAGCAAATCTGAAACAGCAGGCGTAGTCTAGAGAACACACACACACAAAATGCGATTGCAGATACTCTCTCGATTTTCAAGAGATGACAGATTTGAAATGTTTAACACTCAAAGTCTGGGGAGAAATGGGCACTGCTGATGCTGGTGAGAAATAGTACGTCAGAGTTCTGTGAAGAAATTCCTAGGACAGAACTATGACTAGATGTTTGGGCATGGAAAAAGTAGACAAGCTGTCAAAAGTTACACATCATTTGCTCTCTCGCCGTGTTGTTTCTAACCTTTCTAACCGTGTAGTTACACACTCGGACGAGGGCAGAATTGCCCATCTGAAATTTGAAAAACACAGAGAAGTGAATGTCAACATAATAACTTGGTTGGAGCATTCACCAATCCAGCTGAGTTGCTGTTACTTGAGCTTTTTCTCCCCTGCAATCATGGGATCCAATACACAGAGCTGGTGCCCCCACAATTGGATGGAGTTGGACAGATTCAATCTAAATCTTCTGCTCTCTGTCTCTCCCTTCAGTGCTCATCACTGCAGATCAGCTGTCACCACCTCCTCCTACCTTTCAACCCTCAGCTGAAGTCCATTTGACGCCCATTAAATAACATGGTGCCAAGGAGAGTGCGCTTGAGAAGTTTTTCTGTCTTGCCTTAGCCTGAAGGACGACTATCGGTGAGGAGTCAGCCAATTCACAAAAGCTGACTGCGCAGGAAAACATTGGATATTTCGACATGTCCTTTCTTTCCAAACAGGACAGAAACCGATTAAGAACGTTTGACTCTAGACATGACAGGGACATGTTGAGGACATATTCATGGGGATGTGTTAGGGAATTTCAATCAAAAAAATCAAACATTCGGCAAATCGTCACAAATTACCGCAAGTATTTCCACAAAACCTTAAACGTTTGAACTAGAAATTAAATTCGACTTATATCCAATACATTTATTGGAAATTTCGTAAGATTGCTGGTGTGGAAATAGTTGTTACAGGAGACTAACCTGTGATTTACGAGATGGCCAATCTGGAGTCTCAATTGTAGAGCCAAATAAAATCGTGGAATCCAAGGGGACAGTTCGTGGAAGTTTTCTGGGTCATGCTAAGTCTCCAATTACATCTTCTTAAGCGTAATGTCTCCTTTGAATTACGACAAGACATTGATTTTGGTGGTACAAGAGAGGCGGCCGTTCGCGGTAATGACACGCGGTGCCACAGCAGCGGCCTGGCAACGGTCGGTCAGCAACCAATGGGGCTACGGTTTGTTTGGACCAATTACAGCAAAGTGTTTAGCTAATCAACCAATGGTGAGCAAGAGAAAAAATGCGCACGCGATGAAAACAAACGAAGCAGCGGGAACGCCTCTTAAACTGCAAAGATCCGCTCCCGTCTGTGGCCAATTATCGCTTTTAAATGAAATATGATTTGATACTGTGCCATGATATGGCACCGTAGGCGTAGGAAGAATTACAAAGTTTGGTTCATGAAAAAAACATGTACATCCGCGCGCAAAAGGTGAGGAGAGGCAACAGAATTCTATGAATAGGAAATGAGCTTCGGTTGAAAATGCCCTGATGTCAGCGACGGGACCGAGTGCCTATTTATCAAATTATACATTATACTAACCCCACAGCCAACTGTGACATTATATTGTAGAAAATTGCGCGATTATCAAAGTGCATCTGTTCTCGCAATTGCCAATTCAAGTGTACGTGCCCCTATTATGTCACATTTTCACCGAAGAATACTAAGGTCGGGTCTGCCATTGCCACCCCCCACCCCACCCCAACACACACACACACACACCAGTTTATCAGTCCGTATTGAGACGTCGTCACTCAGCTACACAGCCCCTGCGACTTGCGTACGCGCAATGACTTTAGATGAGGCACAATGGCGCTCCCTAGAGGTGGTGAGTACTACGGCTGGACCTGATACGACACCGTGTATCTGGTGTCAACAATTTCTGCAACGGAAAACAGAAGTTCCCGTGAGTGCAGGGCCGGCTCTTGGCATAGGCGACATAGGCGGTCGCCTAGAGCGCCATCTGCTGGAGGGGCGCCGGGAGGCAGCCTTAGCCTCGAGGGGAAAAAAAAAAACAATAAAAATAAAAGTAATTTTATTTAAGTGATTGTTCTGTTATGTTCTGTTTGGTGTTGTTGTTCAAAGT
>OMPJ01028685.1:0-12045 GCA_900312935.1 Carapus acus
CTCCCCCCCTCCCCCCTTCCCATGATCTACTTCTGTCTCTCTCATCACACTTAGATGTCTCCCCGTGTAGAGGGAACACAGCGGCTGTGGAGAGGTGCACACCTGTGTGTGTATGTGTGTGTGTCAGTGTGCGTGTGTGTGTGTGTGTGTACACCAGGCAGTGTCACCGCTATTTTCGGTTCAGTCCTGACAATCTGAAATCTGTACAGTACCCCGATCTGTCTCCGTGTCTGTTGTGATGCTTATTGTGGACCTACAAGACGTTCTAAAAAAAAAAAAAAAAAAAAAAAAAACCCAGACCAAAAAATTGTGGGAGACTTGAGTGTTATCACTGGACTGGGAAATTGAAACTTAATGACGTGTTGCCTTTCAGCTGAAAGCCTTCTCAGTGCAAAATGGAATGTGTGTGTGTATGTGTGTGTGTGTGTGTGTGTATGAGGGTGGGGGTCCATACAGCTGCCCGGCAATGCTGCTCATCATCGGGGTGATTCCAGCGTCCTTGAGAACGCTGAGCGCTGGATGGGATCCACATTGTCGCTCGGGCCAAGCTGGGGGTGTGGCAGCAGATTGTTTGGCTCGTGGGCTGAGTGCTATTGTAAGCAGGCACATCCGGCCATTCCAGCACAATACTGCTCAAACTCAGTTAGCGTTTCAAATTCAGAAACGTTCAGTTTCATTTAACTTTTACATCGTACTCAAGCTAAAGCAGGGTTTCACTGCCGTGCTTCGCCGTCCTCTGGCTGAGGCCGTTTCAGATGAGGAACCGCCGTCATCCCGGTGGTGCTGCTTGAATTTGCATTGAGCTGTTTACCTTTGCTGCTCAGATGAACCCTCACAACATGCCAAAAAGAATTTATGAACCAGATTATGGTGGTGAGTAAAAATCAGTGGGGTCCTATATTCATATAATATTATGAGCCGGCAGGAGTAAACAAGTGTCTGGGTCTTGTTTACCTCCGCCATCTCTGACGAAGATTAAAATATGGCGGATGCAGCTGTGCGTGGCTTTTTGAAGGGTAAGATTGCAGAAAACCTTGAAGTGTTGGCATATTTATCTTAAGTTCATATAGAATAAAATGATGCTAAACAAAACATAATCCATGCGTCAATGGTGGTGTGAATCTACGGTTTAACTGATATAAAACTAGATGGGAAACATACAAAGAAATACTTTTTATCGATAATAAAACAGAGAGGGGGCACAACAACAACAACAATCTGTGTGAGCCAAGTCAAAAACATTCATGTTTAGCATCCAAAATGTTTGAGAAAGCTCAAATGAAATACTTTGAACTGAGGTTGAACGCGCTGAGACAGGTGGGCGACATGTTTTATAGTCTCCATACACAGATTAGAGTGCATCATCCAGAGATTCACCCAGCCAGACCACCAAGGACCGAGCCTTTCACACACTCCATCCTTGACTAGATTCCATTTACCTACACTTTCCCCACCGGAGATGCTTAATAATGTGTCATCTATGATCCATTGTTTTTGCTCGGCAGCAGCAACAGATGCATTGAGCTCATAAGAAACCACTCCCGGGGGGAATATATGGGAGGCCACGCTTAGTTAATGTTGCTGAAATATGACGCGTCTCGCGCGCACCCCGGCGTCCTGTTGTGTATTTGAGTTATGCATTTGTGTGTGTATTCACTCACTATTCACCGCAGCTGTTAATTGTGCCAACACCATCTCCAGCAATCATCATCATCATCGTCATCATAAGATCGCCATCATCCTCACCACCGTCGTCCCCTGTTGTTTCTGATTTGCAGTTTCCATTTTAGAAATGACTGTAGATGAGCGAGCTCCCAGCTTATTTTTTATTAAACAATTATTACAGCAATACGATGGCAGGTAAGCAGCTACTGACTCATTCTGAAGGCTTTTGAGTACGAGTATGTGGCAGAGCCATCACATGTTCAAGCGGCAAAGTAAAGTCCTACTCAACACAGTTTGTTTGTTTGCAGTATTCTGTCTCAATTGTTTTCTCTGAAAATTTGATCAACCAGATCTATTAACTCCTCCAGAATTCCATATGGTACCATGTCTTTTGTGCTTTAAATATTGCAGTATTGTATTGTAGACTGGAAAGGAGGCTGTCGACTCTTTGCTTTTTAATCGGAGTTCATATATGCGAGGTGCATTGCATACTGAGACCAGGAAGATAAGTATATGTAAAATAGAGGGAGGGAGTTTAGAAAAGAGGAGAGTGATCATGTCCCACTCAGATCTACACAAAAGCTTTTTACTGCAGAGAGCTCAGATACGGGGAACAACAGGAAGCAGAGAGGAGAGTGATGGGGGAGAAGATAGGTCATGTTTAGACAGAGAGAATTACAACACATACACACACGCATACACACACGCACGCACGCACACATGCACGCGCGTGCACACACACAGACGCGTAGCACAGCACAGCACAGCACAGAAATGATTTAGGCCAGGCCTTGCGTCCTTATGACTTTCAAAACAGGACAAGGAGCGGAAATGAAAAGATGATAACACATGAAATAATACACACATAAAAGAAGATGCGCGCGTGCACACACACACACACACACACACACACACACACACACACAAATACACGTACGCTCTCTGGAGTTAAATGTCACTTATCTGCAGTTTTACCGCAGTCTAGCTTTGTCATTTCCACACCAGACGGCTGGAGTGATTGACAGTTTGACTTCCGCTTTGATTTACATGACAACCCAAGACGACCCCCCGCTGCCCAGTGGCTGGTATGCATACACACACCACTCAAACACACACAAAATGGCAACATCTGTCCAATGACTGATTTGATTTGAAACTTGTGGCATAATCAGTGCAGTTACTGCGCTCGTTGATAATGTGTGTGTAAGTGTGGGTATGTTAATGTCTATGTGAATGGATGTGCTTGAGTATTTTGTTATCTCACATTATGTCAGTTTAACAAGACCCCCCTCCCCCAGGCTAATTTGCATTAATATCCAATGCGGGAATGAGCATATGTTACCTACTTTGCTCTTTTTGCTTTTTTCGCTCTTTGAACCTTCCCACTGGTTGTAATTCATATTTTAATTTCTAGTGGCCTCTTCAAAATTAAAAAAGGTTGTTTTTTTCAACATTTTAGCACGTTGCACTGCTCTGACATGTGATTGTGTCCATATGCGGTCGCACTCCATCGCCATACTGGAGGACACAGCAGGTGGCCTGCAATATCTCAAGGATGTATGAACACTGCTAATTACCGCATTGGTCAATTTGTGAGCTGCTTGGCAACTGTATGGGTTTGATGTTGGTGTCGAGAGCATGCATGTTTTCATGTGCTCGGCTTGCTAATCACCCTGTCGAGAGAAGGTGATGGCAAAAACTGGATATGTCATTTCTTCATCACCACCAACAGAGGGATGGAGGGAGGGAGGGAGGGAAGGTGGATGGATGATGGTTGAGTGAGTCAGGAATCACTTTCAGTTGATTTGAATCCTATTAACACTTTGTTTAAACTTGAAACTTTCATTTGACCAAAAAACAATGTGGTATCCACACATCCCTCATCTATCGTGGGTATTGGGTTCCAGGACCATCCACGATAGGAGAAAACCTGTCGTCTGTAAGGGTTATCCAGTACGTCTTAACAATCTGGTCCATCCTGCCATCACCATCTGTGTGTGTAACCTGCCTGTGCACTGTGATGGACCTTCACTTCTTCTGACTCAGCAGACTTGAGGCCTTTGATGCTTCTCCCTCTATTCCCACCTAAACAGGCCCTAACTTGGACCTCAGCCGGGATTTCTATTTTGCACTCTCTCTTCAGCACATCTCTGCGAATTGAAGACAACAGAACAAAAGCGTAGTCCGATTACGTCGTCCTACTGCGAGAGTTCCTGTAAATACAAAAGAGGAGAGAAGGACAGAAGAGGACCGATCCAAATCTGACATCTCATCTGCGAGGAATGTTGGCGTTGCCAACAGATCAAGACTTGCAGCTTCACATCCCAGAAGCGTGGTGACACGCAGAGAAAGCTGAACTGATTCCATCCCTCGTGAAGATTAATTAAACACGCAGTGAGCAAACTGTTGTTGCCTCTCTCACCCACTCCGACAATTATTTCAAACAAGTTGGAGAACATCTTGCAATGTTCGCTGGTATTCTGTATTGCTGTTGACAATTCAAGCTCTGCTTGTTTGTGAGGTGCAGCTGAGGTGACCACAGCTGCGTGCTCCTCTTTCTCAAGCTGCCATTCTTGACGACAGTGCATATTTCTTCATGTCTCTTTCACTGTGATATTCTGAAATAACTGCTGGCGAATTAAAGCATCCTTGAACAATTGACGTCGGCACTTTCAGCCCCTTGGAGTGGCTGGAGTTTTTAAATGCCAAAGCAAGATGGCAGAACAGAACATGCGGTCTATGCGGAACATCTAACACCCTGCACATGCACGGCCATTACTGCCAGTACCATTGATGCTATATGTGGCCGCGAGCGCTCCCGCAATCTTCCTCAGGTTTAGTTTTTTGCAGGCATCGCATCGCCATCTCACCTCTCGGCGATGTCAACGTGTCATCATGTAGGTGTGTGACACTGAAGTGATTATGTGTACTGAACAGGGCGGCGCTATTTCTGGTCACTGTGGCACATGGTGATTGTGCGAGGTGCTGCACTTTGTCTGCCTGTTTTGATACAGTTTGTATGTTTCCAACGTGATGTCTTGCAGAGGAGTTTTGCTTGCAGATACGATGACCTCCAGAAGTAAAATAATTATGTTTACGGAATTATGTCCATTTCAATACTTTTCTTTAGCGCTCATGGAACGCGATTGTTTTGGAGGTTTGACTTTACCGTGCTGAAAGCTAAGATGGTTTGAAGCTGTTGTGCCACAGTAGACATATAGTTTTACATTGCCAATTGTATAGATGGTACATCTTTTTATTCTTCTACCCAAAAGTGTGTCAAAAGTGTGTTTGTGGATATGTGGATCATTACATACCTACCTACCTACCTACCTACCTACCTATCTATCTAGGCGTGAACGATGTATATCATTCCAGCCTCCCATCATTCATACTCACCCAAGTGCTCCTCAGTGATTGAGCATGACCGAGCACTCAGTGAGCATACGAGAGGATTGAGGTAATTAATTCAAGGGGTGCACTTAGGGGAGCTGAAGGATTCCTACATTCATTTCTCTCGGAAAAAAAGGGAAATGTTCTGAAATCCAACAAAATCTACCACCACACTCACTTACTCACTCACTCACATTATGTCCACATGTCACGCACAGAGGACAGATTATGCTGGTGTTAGCATGTCGTCCTCCGAATACACAGAAAGTAACATTGGCACCCGCTGCCACCACAGATTTTTAGAGCTTGTAGATTCATAGAATTCATAGTTTTTAACATTGACTCTCCCGGGTGGACACAGAGGTCACTGGTCACACAAATGGACATGTGCAGCTTCATGTGATGCAATATGAGAAGGTGGACCAAATTTCTCAACCCAAACAGGACAAAACATTCCTAAAGCTGTCAACCTTTTGGGTGATTGTAGTTGTTCTCTGACATTGGGAAACAGGTTGTTATGAGATCAAGGTCAATTTAAATTATCTACGTCCCTGTGAGCAGCACTTTTTTTCCCCCTATTACTTTTATTATGATTTTTTTGATTTTGTGCAATGGTGTTTGCAACAGCGGTGTGTTTTTCATGAAACTGAGACTCAGACACAAATCGGAGGTTGTTTTAGAAATCTGCCTGATCTTCACCATGCATTCAGCCATTTCAGTCAGAATCCTATTTATCAGTAGAACAAAAAAAAAAAAAAAAAAGAAAATGGGGCGCTAAACTGAAATTCCTGCCTGTGTGCTTTATTGAACTACCAATGACAGAGCAGAGAAAAATCAGCCCGCAGCGCATAAAACAAGATGGTAGCAGGTGGTGGCAGGAGCCACGGCTGGAGCAAAGATGGTAGCAGAGATTTCACACATGCAGGCAGCAGCAAATTGCTTCGCTGCTGTCTGCATAAACGGGCGACTTTTCCACAGCGAACACATTGCTGTTTGAATGGCACACCCACACACCCCAGTTGGAGAGTGTGTGTGTATGTGTGTAGCTGTCACACATGTACCAACAGCAACAATGGGCGACAAATCCGACCAACCATCTGCTGGACAAATTACAGCAATTAACAGATTCTTGTGGAAAAGTCAAGCCATTTTTTAACACATTGTCCTGGCGGCGTGATTTTGTTTCATTATTTCTCTCAAGTTGTGTGTTTTTCTTTGACCTGACCACAACCAGCTGATTGTGTGACTGCCTTCACTCAACAGGCCCCGGGAAACCGAAGACAGAAGAAGTCGCTGACATCACCTGGCCCAAGCAAATGATCCTGAAAAGCGAGAGGCTGGAGTCAGACAAATGCAATTTTGTCTTTCAAACCATGTTTGACATTTCAGCGTCTGCTCCGTAGCGAGCTCGCACATTAGAGCCAGTAACCTTTTGATTTTGTCAGCCTTAAAGAGCCTCTTCAGCCTTTATTCACCCTGCACACACACATACACCTTTATTCTGAGCGGCGGCATTTTCATTTGTTATTCTGTTGATGTAAACAAGACCGGGCGCCTGCGACCTGCGTCGGTGCAGACGTGGCTTCATCCCCCGTTGCATCTTACTTTTTACTCGCCCATCTCTCCACCACCTGTCAGCGATTTCCAACAAAGGAACAAATGTTAGCATGACCTTTTTAAATTGATAAAGCAGAGCGAAACACTCTGCCAGTTCATCACACACGTCCTGATTGCCAACTTGAAATCTCTGGCGCTTGGGGTGGGGGGTGGGGGTGGAGGGATTTACCACCAACAGCTGCTACCCAACTCGCATGGGGTGTGTATGTGTGTGTGTGGGTGTGGGTGTGTGAGATTTGTTTGATTATGCTTTGGAGCGGGTGGTGTGAGGCAAACCTCACAAGGTGCGTCACATTCATAGAATTCACACATAAAATTCCTCCATTCCTGGCCGCAGGCGTCAGTGTGCGTTGGCATAATCCTCTCAATTCTAATGAATATTATTATATATTTTTTAGCTCACATTACTGCTACTGACAGCCCGTCTCTCTGCTGTGTGAGGAAAGCGCAAATGTTTCATCATGTTTGCTGTTATTTATCGACAGACATTAGGTGTAGTTTATATTTATCATCATTTGATTTCCTTTTACGTCCCCTTATTATGTGTGCGCACTGTTCCTTTCCCTCATGCTGCCTCCCCACCTCAATTTATCTCCAGTTGAAAGCCCTCGAGCCGCACATTTATCTGCATGTCAATCAGGATCCGACCCAGGGAGAAAAAAAAAAGGTTAATATTTGGAAGCGTAACTCGCAGGCAAATTCAAGACGTATGCATCAACTCTGGCTGTTTGGAAATGAAAGTTCCTCTGCATACAACCTTGTCAGCACAGGAACAAAAATACCTACTTAGCAACACGTAGACGACAGGCCCAGATTGCAGAAAGAGAGCTACGGGCAATGTGCAAAAGTAAACAACCCCCGTAAAAGTGCACTGATGGAACTCAAAGAGGGAAATATCAAAGAAATGAATGGAAATGAAGCCACTGATGAGTAAGGAAAACAAAATGACTTATTTTTCTGCAAATATCTGGAGCCACTCAGGTAATAAATTCAGACCATGATTCACTTTGATGTTGTCACCATGAGGGCATCGCAACGGCGGAGTTCACATTAAATGCATCCGACATTCACCAAATTACTTGAATGAGTCCCCAACTTGAAAAGGAACAATAGTTTTTTATTTCTTGTTGGATGGCTTTGGCTGGAGAGGAAAACCGCAAGTTCATTTTCTAGTCATCCCTATACTTCAAATTTGCCCTCAAATATTTGAAAGATTTATTTACCATTGTGTCGAGCGACCTACTTCAAAGCGCTTTACGCAAGTGCCACACAGCCGGCTTCACGGCCACGTTTAAGAGAGGGATGGAGGACTTTTCCACAACTGAGACAATCCCCTCACGTCTCTCCGTAAAGAAAGCGCTTCTGTTCAAAAACAAAAGGATATAAATCACAATTACTCAAGTTGTCTGGGATGTGGTGAAGTGTGCGATCCAATAAGCTCGAGATCTCCACATGCACCCAGAGCACATTGTCACTGGTTCCTTTCTCAAGTGTGAAATTACTCAAATTGAGGATGAGTTGTAAAGCAGTCTGTGTGTGCCAACAGGCAGCGCCTCCGCTGACTTAACATGCCGCGACTCCCGTAGGAACATAAACCTTGTAAGTCAGAATCCCTCCAAAAATGAAATGTGAGGAATTGGGGGGAAAAATGTACTTGCAGGCACAATAAGTGAAAATCTCGACTGTTGCCGCATTTTTCTCCCCCTTGTTTTCATTTCATTGGCTAAATCATCTACAGTGAATCGGTGGTGAAGAAGTAGGTAACACCTGACGCAGCGAGAAGGCAAAATGTTGTAAAAAAAAAAAAGTAATGGAGGAGCTTCGTTTGTGCTGCTTGAAACGGCATCTCCTTGCAGAAAGTCAGGAATCATCATGAGTCCAGTTGTTTTTTGTGAGTGTTTTCTGATAGATTACTGTACACACACGCACACTAAACACAGGAGCTTGCAGTCCATTGCAAGTCTGAAGTCCTCCCACCTCAGGGGTTGGGGTTAGGGTTAGGCTAACCCCTGGTCCATGAAATATCAGACATCTAATTCACATTGATTTCTTTTTGCAAAATTCCACAGAAACATGAACCGATACACACCTTTTGCAAAATAGAGAGTTTCAGTCTCAGGTATCCTACAGGCCAGATTGGTACCTTGTGTTCTAATCCCCTAATTCTGTGTCATTCACTTGCTCTTAAAAGTCATGTTTTGATCTGGCATTCAGTGCTACCCCTCTTTTTTCAAGAAATGATCTGATAACAGCCTGAATGATGTATCTTGAGAATGATGGGGAGACAGATGCTGGTTTTTCACCTTCCCTGTGAAGTGGGGAGGGGCGGCTGCTTTGTCAAATGAGCTCTTCAGCACAGCAGCCTGCAATTGCTTCAAAAGTGCTCGGTGAATAGTGAACGCCACGATTGATCCACTTCTTTTCAGCGCTTGTTTGGCATAAACAAAGAGAACTCAGTTGCACCTGGCAAGGGCCTTTCTATCATGACGGCAATTAACTGAAGTTGAGAAGGTACTTTAAACCACTTCATCTTTTAAACATGGCCGGTCAGAGTATGAGTCACGGACACGCCGGCAGAGCGTCTCGGAGAATAATGACAGTAGAAACGTTGTGTGCGTTGAGCGATCCATCTGTGTGGAGTAGCGTGGTGGTAAGGTGCGGAGAAGTCGTGGGGCCAAATCTTCCGCGCTTGTCTTCGAAACAGGGCAAAGCGGCAACGTTTGAAGAAGCCTTTTTAGATCAGCGTAAAACTATATCGAGCATTCCACTTCTGAGGCAGCTCACAATATGTAATTTATGCACACACAGTAGGGTCGCACTGGCCGTGACACCAGCACGCTTGGTTAACAGTCGCTGACTTGACAAAGTTAAGTGTCTCGCTAATTCTCATGAGGTGTGCACATCCTTTATTTCCTCCTTTGAGTGTTTCAGACTTTGGAACTGCGGTCACCCATGTTCTCACCGACAATTAAACGTGAAGCTTCCCCTTGGAGAAAGAACACACTTTCAAACAAAAAACAATTCGCCCAATGCATGTCCACCTGTTTCCATGGGGACTGGCAAGCCAATGAGTGCATGTGTGTGTGTAGTTATGCATGGCGTTATGTGTCTGTGCGTATATCTATTTTCATACTTGAAAGGCTGTAATGAAAGACCTTTGTTTGAGTTAATGAGGTCCGAAGTACTTAAGAAGACAATTTAATAGACATGTATTAATTAGCCACTGTCTTATTAGTTAGCCTGGGAGTATTCAAAGTGTTTATGGGATATGTGGGTGTCATCAGAGGGTATAAATGTAGTTGTGCCCTGCCTCATGGGTGATGTGGTCAGCTGAATATTTTTAAGAAAGAGTGTTTCAGGCTACGTCACTTTTTCTGGTAATTGCTGTTCTTCAACCCACAGATTGTTAACTTACTACCTACTGACTGACCGGCCTTTCTACCTTTCTACCTACCTACAGACCTTACAGAAACTGAAACACCCATTGCACCTCGTTTCATTGCCACATGATTAGCTGAGAATCCCTAAGTACACCCAATGCAAGGGAAGACCATGTAGTATAAACCTCTGGGATTCCTTCTCTGTGTTCACAGTATGGTGTTATACATCCCACTATTCTTCCTCGAACACGGTGGCCTTCCTCACCCACTGTCCGACCCTGTTCGTCATGATACAGCTCTCTCTCTTCCACCACTGTAGCCTCTTTGTCACAGTGGCTCAAGCAGCATGTGCCACATTCAAACACAATCCTCAAAAGGCGGACACGAAAGTGGCTCGGACGCTGAAGTTGAACTGAATACACATGTATATCAACGGATGTGCAAAGATATTTAAACGCAGCAATGAGGCTGCCAGGCAAAGTGATGCTAGAAGAGGTATTTTTGTAGAAAATGGCTGCAACTCAAGTACATTCAACACATCCAATTAGCACCTTCTCATTTTTATTTCCACCTGGCCATCGTATGGTCCATTGGGATTTACACTCTATGTTAGGAATGGATGTCCAACACACAGTTACTTGAATAAGCTTTTTTGTCATCGCTTTTGTCTTTTTTTCTTTGTACTTTGTTTAGCTCATTTTGAAATGCCACATTGTAATCGTGTCGATTCTGCAAGCAGGAAACTGTTTCGCACCCTGACAGGAACAACTCGATCCACGGCACTGTGATTCCTTCACTCCTAAATGTTTGAAAGCTGACTACTCCCGATGAACGTGAGGCCTCGGATGATTCACATTATTGAGCAAAAGCATACGCGTTAAAACCGAGGTGAGAGAGACTCTGGAAAATTCTTCCTTCCTTTTAGGCTGCGGGGCAGTTGATACCTTCAGCGCCAACTTACAAGGCCGGCGACAAGGACATCTTCAGTGATGACTCCAATGTACTGTTTTTTTTTCCTCCCTGTGATGCATTAGGTGCCTCTATCATCCTGTGAATCAAACTCCTCTCTTTTGCCTTTGCTGTCCCTATCAGAAAATAAAGGCTGCAGCTTTTGTAGTCAGATTGTAGCGTTGTTTTTTCTTTTTTCTTTCTTTTAACGATTAGAAACCATACATACACCCCTCCAGTTACCTCTCTGACTTTGTGCACTTTCTGCTCCACAACCTAGCCCAACACTGCTAACACACACGCACACACACACACACACACACACACACACACACACACACACACACACACACACACACACACAGAGAGAGACTAAACACAGTGAGAGAGGACATCTCCAACAACATATAGCGAAAACAATGTGTGCGTCTGTGTGTGTGTGTGTGTGTGTAAGTGTGTGTTTGCTCTGTCCTGGACGATCTCAACATACACACTGTCATGTGACAGCTGCTCCGGCATTTGACCAATCAGAATTGAGGACTAACACAGAGTAACACCAAATCGACTTTCGATCCCATCAGGCGCGAGAGCATCAACCTGATACGGGCGTTAGGGTCATCGCCATGGTAACAGCATCACAGACATCAAGGGCCCATCATGACATACTGTAATTTAGGACCTCGGGCGAAGAGGGATCGCTGATAGCGCCCCCTCTGGTCAGACCAAGGAACGTCACACCTTCAGCACATTCATTTCATATTTGACAACATGTTTGATATTTAATCACACAGACACGCACAGACAGGCATGCACGCACATACACACACGAACACACACAAACACACTGTTGTGCTGTTGTAGAATTGCCACATTTCCTTCAAGGATTCAAATACATCTGCTGCCGCCACCGCTGGGGGGAGAGATAGAATAAAGAGTGATAGCGATAAAGGGACAGACAAGCAAAGCAGAAGAGAAAACAAGGCGAGGGACGGATAGAGAGATGGGGGAGGGAGAGAGAGAGAGAAAGATGGAGAAAGAGGAG
>OMPJ01028685.1:12065-25575 GCA_900312935.1 Carapus acus
ACAACTACACACCCAGAGGATGAGATAAGGCCTTGGTCCTGGACTTACACCACAAGGCCTTGTAGAGAGAGGAGAGTTCCATTAGCTAAAGCACCCGAGCATGGCCACTGCTGGCTCATCACTATCTAACCCCCCATCTCGTCAGAAAGTGGGCGTCGAAGAACTGCAGCAAGACAAAATCTAAAAGAAGTGAAAAGGAAGGAGAGAGGGAGGGAGGGAAGTAGGGAAGAGAGGTGGGAATAAATCAGTGAATATCACTTCACACATCACAGTCTATTTGGTCAGGAGATGATTAGTCAGCATACGTGGGACAAAAGAGCTGAGGGACCAATATATTTAGCATTAAAGCAGTGCTTAAATGTTTCAGCTTGATTTACGGCAGTTTAAATAGCATATCATTCCACTGTTCAACACATCGCCGGCGATACATCAGTGCAACTGTGCTCTCATTGGACTCTAACTAGACGTATAGAACAATTACTCACTGCGCCACTGGGCTGTTTTTCTCACCGAAGTCGTCGTGTAGGAGTTGATTAAGTTAAAGAACACGTTAGCAGGCCTGTTTGTCCATCTGCCTCCAAAACAATTAAACGCGTGTCTAGTTTTGCTCTCATCTTTCGCTCTGCCTTCAACTCTTCAGTTTCCAAACCTCCTGGGAGCGACATTCTTCGACCTCCCTTCACGTCCCCCTCCTCCCTCCCTCATCCCTCCTCACACTACCACCCGCTTAATTCCTTCCCTGCAGAACACAGAGGAAAGTGCTGATGAACAATTAAACACGGTCCTTCCCCAGAGAGCCAAGGTCATTCATTGTGAGTGTGTGAGCCTGCCTGCGTGCGATTGGGGGTGGTTAGCACTGTTAATGCTTGTCTGTTTGTGTGTGTGTGTGTGTGTAGGCGCGTGGGAGAGGGTGAGAGTAGGTGAGGAAGAGAGAGAGACAGAGAGAGAGAGAGACTTGGCGTTGGTGCAGGTATGTGCCAGACAAAGGGTAAACTGCTAAATGATGCTAAGGCAATTGCAGATATCTCAGTGTGACTTTGACTAGGTACCAGCAGAGGGAGAATAAAGTGAATTTAATTGATGTGGGAAACGTTATACGGTGGCATTTTTTTTTTTTTTTAACTTGAAACTTTTAGAAATTTTAGGCTGAAATTTTGTGGACCGGAATACAGCGACATTAGCATGCATACTTTCAACCCATAATTGATTTTGTGATTATACTGTGCGAAAATTTGAGTATGATGAGAAAAAAAAATCATTGTGTGACAGCCGGAAAGTATTTAGGGGACAACTGTTTTGTTTTGTTCTGTTTTTTTTTTGTTTTTGCTGTTTTTCTGTTGCTTCAATTCTCCTCGTTTTTTGTGACAAAAATCATGGACAGGATGACACAGCAGCCGCCAAACAAACAATTGCGGGGATGAATGCAACAATTGGAGGCTCACCGGCTCTCAACCGCGTGCTGCGAAATGAGCCGGAAAACCACCATGATCGGTCATTATGACCGCTCCCACTGCGTTCTGGCACCTGGGCCGTCTCATTGTCCAAGTGGAACGGAACAATGTTGCATTTCTGACCCGAATTCCCACAAATGTTAAACCACAAATGTTAATGTGGTTTTAGAGTCGGGGTTATGGCTGCGGTTAGGGATATGGCTATTGTAGCTTGAATTGACAAGCACATTTCCATATTTATGAAACAAAAACACATTTTAGTGTTGAGCACAGGCCAAAACTACCCTTTGATCCACTCCCCCTGCCCATTACTGACTTGGCAGCAGCTGTTCGTGCCGAGCTGAGGAGGAGAATTCAGCTTTTTCCGAGCAAAACTTCAGAATGACCGGAACGCATGCGCAAAAAAGTTTTAATTAAAATTACGGGGTGGGGGGCTACAGTGAGTCTTGTGAATGGCATGAGCTAAGACACCAGGAGACGAGCACACCTGAATGTGAAACTCTCAAATCTTTGGTGATTTCCTACAAAAAAGACTACAAACACACACACACAGACAAACACACTCACACACACACACACACATGCGCACGCACACACACGCGCGCACACAGAATCCCACAAGTGTACTTCACTCCAAATACAAGAGCTGTCAGAGGACTTACACATATTTCAGAGATTAGGCATTGCTCAGAGATGAGCTGCACCTCAACCAGACATGGCAGCGGAAAGCAAACAATGTGAAAAAAACAACTCGTTGACCAAAGCCCACTCAAGAAGTGTAACTCATGTCAGATTATTGTTTGTGTGAGAAGACAAATGTCATGGCCACCATTTAAACGCCTGTTTGCCCCCGCTCATTCTCATTGGATTCTGTGGAACACAGATCCAGAGGGACGGACATCCAGGGACCGTTTTCAAAACACACCTGCAAGCTCGCGCTGTACAATGCAAACACCAAACACACACAACAAATAACGCTCATGGCAGCGCTTGCGTAAACCTTTATGACATTTATGGTCATCTTGCTGAAATGTTCCTCGTCTCCCGGGATTCGTCGGCAGCAAGGATGAGATTCGATTGCAAAAAAAAAAAAGAAAAAGATGCATTCAGGCAGTTTTCTTTCGATCATCAGTATTAGTTGTCTCTCGGATTTGGGAAATCATTAGTTTAGAAAAAGAAAATATGTCAAGTTTATCCCGCAGGCCAGCATCTTTTTCTGTTGTTTTCAAGGCGGCAGCATTGAATGTGATGATATCCTACAGGCGTTTTGTTATTTATTGAATTCCTTCCATTTATGCTATCTGAGCGGAGGGTTTGAAATTAGGCGCTTGGCCGAGGGGGATGTGGGTTGAGGTAAGGGGGGCTCACATTTGCACACAAACATGTGCTCTATTTGTAACCCAAACCTGGTTGAACGACGTGGTGATGTTGCTGAATGTGGCCGCTTTTTAAAAAGATATGAAACGGTTTGATGTCACTGCATATTCACGATGCATCTTAAATCCCATGAAATGCACGGGGGAAAATCCATCCCGTCTCCAACCTGCATTGCTGAGCAGAGTACCTACAAACTGAGCGTCCGAGTATTTGCTGTAACTATAAATACTTGTGTAATACAACCACCTTGTATCACACATAAAAAAAGAGAAGAAAAAAAACCCCACCATCCGCGGTCTCCATAGTCAATTTCCGGCCTTGGCATCTGACAATTCCCTCGTTGGCATCAAACAAGTCTGCTTCCAGCCCATAAAAAAAACATCCAGCACACCTTCCACCTCCACAGATTCTACCATGTTATCCCCCTCATACAGTTCCTCCACTGGCTGCTTCCTCTGAATACCAAATCCGGCAGTTGGCATCCAACCTGACACGGAGATCCAGGAGCCCCATACCACCAGGCCACGGTCCAGCTCCACACACCAGCCCTGCTCTGCATGCTGCCACCACTGGCGATTTGGATTATCCCTCAGTTCACACATCCAGACTACACTTCCAAATGCGCTTTTCCCTATTTGCTCGATCATCCTCTGCATATTGTAAATGTATTTCAGTAAACGATATGCACAGTTTTACGTGGGAACTGCAGGACTCACTGCTGACGATCATTTGGCGTTAAGCTTGACCCGAGATGCTTTTCACCTCTTTTATTTACACTTTCTATTATTTTGAGTTGGACTTCTTCCTTGAAACCATTGGTGTGTTTTGCTGTCTGCTGCAATATGTGACCTTATATACGTATCCGTATGTTTTCCGTTGCTTAGTGGGACAAATTTATCAAACAAAAATGCTGCCGGCTGGATTTTCCTCTGTCTGTGCCCACTGATAATATGTATGCGTGTTGCTGAAGCTTCCCCTCCAGTAATTGCATGCTTCCTACCTTAAATAGGGTGTGCATGTGCCTCCACTGGTGCATGTGCTGCTTTAAATTCCCAGTATTAACCCTGTGATCCTGAACTGTGCGTAGTGTACTTAAAGACTGGTTAAGCCTGTGGAACAGCCGTCACGATGTGGGCAGATGTTCCGTTCAGTGAAAAATAAAGAAAATAAAGAAAAAAGAAAACACAACAACGCCAATTCTAGAAGTTATGCTGGTGACCTTGACGTAAAGAAGGCCTCAAAATAGAGTCCTTTTTCACGTCTGTGCACTTTTGTAAACAGACAGTTCTAAAAACTTTGCCAGTGTAGTTGAGTTGACGAAGAGTAAATGAGTAAGAGGGGAAAGTTACAATCTTCGTACCATACTGAGCAAGAAATCTAAGAGTTCCCATTCTGCCAAGGATCTCGCTGCGAAGTAACCCTTATTGAGAGGAGTGACCAATTTTACCAACACTTGTTTGCACAATTAAAGTTGGTGCGCTGCACTGCCTTAGAAATGAAATTGCAAGCGAGACTTGTGATTTTCCACAACTTTCTCAAGATGTGCATTTTCCTCGCTCAAGACTTAAAGTTTGAGTTTGAAAACCCCTATTCATGCAAACCTCCTGTAATTACCCTGATATGCGGTTCTCCTGCAGCTCTGAACATCGTTCCCTGCTCCTGTTATCCTGTTTTTCGCCCCTTTTTTTCCTCAGCTTGCTCCCAAAAATAAGTGGTAAATACTTTTTTGTTGAGAGAGGAGGAAAAAAGCAATAATAGAGGAGTACAGGAAGAGATGATAAGATGGATTGGGGATGGAGAGCAGGGTGAAAGGGGAAATGGGGAGATGGATGCGTGATTAGGTGGGGGTTGGTGGTGTGGCATCTATAAATAGACAAGTGAGCGGATGCATGACTGGTTGCGAGCCCGATGCCTTGATGGATGGATGGACGGACGGATGGATGGATGGATGCATAGGGGCGATGGATGGATAGATGGCTGGAGAGATGAAAAGCCTTCAGGTGAGGAGCAATATCAAAAGATAAATGAGTACAGAGCTCCCGCCGGAGCTGCTGCCGTTCTGCATTTGCACCCCTCCCCCCGCCCTGTTTTCTCTCTCCATACCAATTGCCGCCTCTGTTTTCTGAGATCTGTCATTGTTTCTGTCTTAGTTATGCACTCCGTTCCCCCCCCCTCTCACCCTCCTTTCTCTCCCTCCTCTGCCTCTGCCTCTGCTTCCCTTATTCTGACCAGATGAGTAATAGCTGTGGCACTTTGGCTTGACTGATTAATGCACTCGAAGAGCCCTGGGAGGTGGAGCACAACAAACAGTCGGAGGAGGGAGAGGAATGAGTGAAGGGAAAGACTGCAGAAAGGAGAATGCGAGAGTTGGAGATAATGAATGAGTGCGCGCATGTGTGTGTGTGTGTATGTGTGAGCGTGGATGTCATGCTGGCAGTCCCAAAGCTATGATATCAAGAGGGTTGATTCTCCCGGGGAGGCACTATTTTCCTCATCAGAGGCTGAAGTATGGAACAATCACAGTCGCATCTTCAGTCTGACCAATCACGCAGTGGCAGATTCCTGCAAGGACATTTACAGAGTGACAGACGGCGAGAAAGCGACAAAGGAGTCGCTGAAAAGTTTGACGGGTTGACGAGAGAGGAGCGAACTCAGTTCTAGTTTGATAAGCTTCCTCATGGACGGAGCCGCTGCTCCGGGAGGCGAGTGCGCCACCGCCCACAGTATAAAGGTAACAGATGGTAATGGTGAGCTATTAGCGTGAGAGGGCCCTTGACATGTGTGGCACCACATAGTTGATTTCTAAATCATTAAAATAAATTAGATCAAATTAGACCAGATGGGCCGGACAGCCAGATGTGACCTGGTGCTGTAGGTTTCATTATTGCCCAAAATAAACCTAATTGGTTACGCAATATACGGACATTGAGGCTGCACGAGTGTGCTCTGTTTTGTTTTGTTTAGTTTTTGGAGGAGAGCCAGTTGTGCCAAAGCGCAAACTAACAAATATCAGGACACATGGTCAGCTGTAAAACGAAATGTGCTGCGGTAAACAATCTGGGCTCGACTCTCGGCGCTGCCCACTTGATTGAGGCTCTGCTCTGGGCTCAGAGAAAGGAGCAGAGTGCTGACACCGAACCAAGATCAAGACCAGGGTATCATAAAGAAGCGCCCTCAGCACAGGGCAGAGCCAGCCAGACATTTCAAAGACGGGCAAATATCACTCCATTTACAAGTTTACAAGTCACGGTGGCCCAGTCAAATTGCAAATTCTTCTTGCACTCCATGCAAATGAAAGGGCATGAGAGATTTTTTTCCATTTGCAGTCTGCATGTCATCAACGTACTGTATAACTACTTCTCAGTTGTACTACAAACACAAGCGGATTGTGTACAACACAGATCGATCTGATAAGAATTCCACTGGTCTCAATCTACCATCCCTCATTTTGAGTTCCAATGAGCATTTTCAGACTTTCCATTCCACATTTTATGCCATATTCTGGATTCTATCTTTTATTCCTTAAAATGCCTCCCCTCCTATCGTTTGTACCACCTCTGTCACTATGTCCCCCATTTACATCCAATGTCTGCTAACCTTGAGTTTTTAATGCTTCGGTAATAGTTCCTCATGCACTACTGCTCCTTATTTTCACCCTCCTACAGGGCAATCAGCCAGAGAAATCAACGAGAGCTCAAGTAAACACGTGCGAGTATGTGTTAGCTTCCTTAGTTGGACTGCTGTAAGTAGTTTAGCATGCACTTAATGGGGACAACTTACAATTGCCACCTAAAAACCTCTCTATTCTCCCTTTTTACACGGTCATTTTGGTTCTAGCAACTATTCGAAGCCCTCATGATACCACTTACAAAATCTGATGTTTGAAATGCACTGAAGCTGTGCAGTATGGACATGCATTTGCACTTTAAAACAACATTGTACAATTTGCCCATGACAGCAACTGCCACACTTTAAGCCTCTCTGGTCGAGTGCTCGGTTCAGTGCGTACTTTGCTGTTTTTGCTCATTAGGGGCATAGTTCATACATTTAATAACAGTTACAAACAGCCTATTTTCACTGTGACTGAAATTACTCTTGCTGCAAATTTGAATGATTTGATTATCGTGTCGCTCAGACTGAGTATCAACATCCCAGTGTGGAGTCGTAGATAACAAAGGATTAAAAGCAAGGGACAGTCAGATATTTTGTCAACAACATAACAGAAGAGGACAAATATTGCTTTGCATATCGATCTGCGCTCGAGCCAGTTTCATTTTTTTGAGGCTGAACCCAAAGGTTTTTGACAGCAGATGAGTGGATGAAAATGTCCCAGACTATTTCCTGCCACTGTCAATTTTCACGCTCTCTCTTGCCATCAAACATCATCTCACAGTTTTTTTTAACACTGTAGCCAATGTTACTGAAGGGTCTATTTTGTTGTCTGGCAGTGTAAATTCCCTCATATGAGCAACTACCCAAATGTAGTAGTCGAAATCATGTCCAGTGGATTGGCAGTGGGTGGTGTTGGCAGATATTTTCAGTCATGTAGACCGTCAACAGCAAATGTCAGGTGTGAGTGCAAGTCCCCCATGAGCCACTGCTTCTTGCCATGATGCCAGTTAGTGGTCTGGCTCTGCTGTAGCATGCTGGAGAAGCCGAGACACCTACTGATTTGGCAAACATTCAGGAACCCATGGATATGCGGCTCGTATTCAAAAGAAATGTTGTATTTTCTTCGAATTTTCTTCAAGTTGACCTTGTAGAAGTGATGAAGGTCATTCCACTAGATAAGACACATACATCTTGAGGTGCAAGGACTTCTGCCTCCACAGCAGCTATGAATACACATCACACAATAATGCTTGCATCCTCCCTGCATACTTAACATGCTATATCAGCGCTTGTGTCTGAGAGTCATTGTGACAGCTTGAGAGAAAATAAGTAAAAAATAAAAAGGTAAATGAAATTATTAATCAAAGCTGCATCACTAAGTGGGGTTATAATGGGTGTTTTGAACAACATGCACACATATTTTTTGGTTAATGCCCATTTGGTATTGACAAACTGCTGTCATGGATGTGAAAGAGGCCATGAATTACATGGGCATGGAACTTAACTGCTCAACAAAGAATTATACATACAGGGCAATTAGATGTAAACCCATATTTTTGTATGTGTCACTCATGAATGTTTTAAACTGTCCACTCTAATTTGCTCTAAACAATTTTTGGCCTCAAGCGACACAGGGTATCACAGATATCCAAGTGAAAACCAAGTCAAGTACAAACTTGCACTGTTTTTGTCTCTGCAGATGTGAACCTTATTGGTACAAAGAGGGGCTGTTGGGGACGGCAGATGTTACAGGATCAAATTAACCAGTTTGATAGCAATGTTGTGGTTGAACGTTACTTAAAAACGTACAGTCTGTGGGAAGGCTGTTGAAAAACAGGGTGCAAAAAAATGTTGATTGTTGTATTGTCTTTTACTCCTCCATTCACCTGTCGTGCCGTTGAATTTTTTCCACTAAATAATTATTTCCCACTTCCTTTGTTTAGTTATTGTTTTCAGCAACCTGTATTCCTCAATGCCATAAATCTATCACCTGCATGGTCTCCTGAGGGTTAAGCCAGGCAGCATTCCGTTGGAATTTTAACATTGACCACATGGTGGCACTGTGGTATTTGAAGTCACAGTGCAGAAATTTGGTATTTTGTAAGATTTTTTTTTCCCTCTTTTTTTATCTTCCAAATGAAGGGCGCAAAATTAGTGGCGGGTGTGAGAGACAGGGAAGTGGGTGTGTGGAAGGGACAGGGGGACTGAAATGGTGCGAGGAGAGGTTGAAAAATGGAGGAAACCTGCATTAGGGATGTCGGGAGAGGCTGACAGAGACACAAGGATAACAAGGGTGGGTGGGATTACACATTTTGGAACACGGCTAAATCCTAATTTCCACGTCAACCTTTAAATGCCCATTTTGTTCTGCAGGTGAAGATGGAAGCTAGAGTGATATGAGATAATAGGTGTGCGGAGACGACCTCAAACCACCTTTAAGATACCACATCCCTGGTAAAAGCAGTTTGTACAGGTGCCTTTCATGGCAGATGGAGCAGATATCGAAATGCGCTACCCTGCAATTAGCTGCCAATCCTCCTCTGTCTCAATTCCACGAGATTGAAAATTGCAATAATAATACTCCATTATCACCACCGTGATCGGTGAACAAACTTTCATCAGAAATACGTCAAATTACACCTTTCATTCTCTGTCTGCGATCCATGCTGGAAAGTTTAACGCTCGTGTGTTGTTTTGCAGCAGTGTCTTGATGAGCACCCACTCACTGATGCTGGATAACTGTGAATCTAGTGCCAGTCAAACCCATTTGGCACCCACAGCAGCCACGTCTTCCCGTTGCCAAATGGACAGGTGAAGGGACACATTTCACCTGCTCTTTTCACTCAGATTGCTTCTCAATCGCCAGCGGGAAGAATTCAGATTAATTAGCCCTTGTTGACAACTCAACAACTTCATGAAGAAGACAGGCTCCCCGTCAATTACCAAGACATTTTTCATCCATCTTTACAAATGGGCGATTGAGCCGATTTCAAGAACTAAAAGAGCAGGAGACGTTTGTCAGAAACAATCCAAACTCCTCCCTCCACCTTGCAATATTTCATGATATTGATATTGATAATTGATCCAGAAATAAGGAAATAATCCAATTCTCAAACACATATAACAACACAGTGGTATTGCTGTGGTAGTATATTTTTGTTTTCACTCGTAATGTAATTACAAAATTTGCAATGCAATACCAATACAAGAGCAAAAACGAAGGATACCAACAGTAGATGCACAGTGGGTGTGCAGTACCTATTTAATTCAACCATTTCATTCCACTACATTTTACACGAGTGGAACCCCATCACATACACTTCACTTACTGATTCTCCAGATCAAAGATATTCCCCTCAATATACTCCAATTACATATAAAATACTGATGAATCACATTAAGGCCAAGCACACTGACGCATTAATCATGTGTTCGGCAATCAAAGATAATTTATGGCTTCTCCTGTGTTTCTAAATGATCTCTCTCCTGTCCCTGATTGATCCATTATTTGGTCGTAAGCAGAAACATGTTTGCCACATCAATCAAATGATTAATCACAAATAATTGCCTTGACGGCAGAAGAAAATATATGCCGCGCCAGTGTGTGGGTATGTGGGTGCTAGAGGCAAATTACGTGGGTGGGTAATTTTGCGCCTGACTCTTTGAACCCCATGCAGAACTGCTGTGTTTGACCGTATACAAAATTGGCATTTTTACAAATTCAACCTATATCTTTGACTGTCTGTTTTGTTGTTTGTCATTGGGAGGACAAAATAACCTACTGCAATCACAAAATTTGCAATCACAACACAACACACGCTTATCAGTTGCTTATTCAGAGGGCCGCTACTACATACATTTGCACATTGGGATGAGTAGCTGAGTTGATTGGTTTTTCCCATTCTCAAGCAAGACACACATCATATTTCTTACTCTGATTTATCAGGAAATTACATCGCTGTTGATATTACGGTGCTGTTTTAGGAGGGATCAGACAGAAGTGATGGATGATGGATTAATGCCAAAACAAAGACTGAGCATCAATCTGCTAAAACAAGTGTTTAGTTCTTGATTTTGCGTATGTGTTCAAATACTGTTTGTGCAAATTGCCAAATTAAATCATTTTCCATTGACTTCAGTGGCATCAGGGACATGAGTGTAGGTACAGCACAAGCTCCACTCTCAATCGCATTGGCAGTCTTGCCACATTGGTGTCAAACATGGAATGCAGAGAAATATCAACAAGCAAGCTGTCAAATAGCATCAAAGATTTGAAGAAATGAAATTTGGTAGACCTCACCATGGTATCTCCAGCACAGTGTGGCCATGATTCCCAAACAACAAACAATACACAACAGGAGAAGACCTGCTTACTGCCATTGTCAAGTATGTTGTAGTGACCGGGGATACTGTTTGAGACATCCTACTAACAAGTTGTTGCCAACTGCTGCTGCTGACAGTGCATAACATATAGTGGCCCCTATACACAGTCAGCAGTGCCCAGCAAAAAAACACAGCAGAGTTCCTCAAGTACAGCAGGCCATCAAAGCTTGATTCCAAACTTTGCCCACTGCGACTGGCAACATAGTCCGGTGGTTGTTAGGGCAGATGACTCAAGCAACTTCAGCAAACATGGCAGGCTGACATCTATGGGGTTTCATTACTGATGCTCAACTGTACACCTAGGGCGTGGCTGGTGGCTGTGGCAGCCAGGCAGAAAAGGTTGGACCTCTACGTCTCTACGTCACATGTCTCAATCCCTTAAGTCTGGGATTTTTTGAAGAGGGGCTGTGGTGGAGGTGGTGCTATCAGAAATGCTATAATCATGATGTAATGATGCAGCCAACTACATACCTGAAGATTACTAATGAGAAAAGGAGGTAAATACGGAGGAGATCATTTGGACTAATCATGTTTCCAGAGCAAAGGCCACATCAGCACATTGACATTAGTTATCGTCTCTGATGGGTCCCTAGTGCCAGTGTGACGAGCTTAGTACGCCTGCTCACAAATCATCAGCTTCAGTTGGTTTACTCCGATCCACATTAACTCTTGCAACAAGACAAGTGCAGCCATCACGAGTGGTTAGCGGTCACAAGAGGAGCCTGTTTCAACATTGCTGTTGCTGGAATGTCCATGTCCAGGTGCTGTTGCACCTACCTCTGGTCTACCGGACCAACTCCAGGAAAGACGCAAACCGTACACGAAATCCAGCTGATGGCCAGGATTAGTGCGTAATTGGCCTGGATCTAACGACCTGTTGGAAACAGCGGATGGTAGTGTTTGTTTTCACCCTCGACCCCGGTGTTCCTTGGTCACAGGATGCAGCCTGCAACAGCATAGCAGCTGCCAGTCTCCATGCCCAATTGTCCCAAATACAGCCCAGGCTGGATGCTGGATCAACTCCCAATGACAGCCTCTCACCAACCACTGGCCCTATTGCCAAGACCGCCGCTCTTTCCCATGCTAAAACCTTAAAAGGCACACATGATATCTGGCAGCACAACAGCACGTCGGACACTACATTGCCCATCAGTCTCTACCCAAAGCAGCTGTCACTTGCCACTTGTCAGACAGTGAAGGAGTGAGTGTCTGGCATCCCATGAGCAGCCATGGTCATGGTGGTGAAGACGAGAGATGGAAGCTATCTGTTATATGAGGTCTGAGGAAAACGCTGTGCCATCATCCAGAAGGTCATTATGGCTCATTTGCCACGGTGAAGCAAAATGGTTGATGGAAATTGCACTGTGATTGTAGCATGATCCTCAAGGTGGTGTCCAGCGTTACACAGGTGTTATTGTAGCTGTTGCCAGTGGTGACAGTCCTGAAGTTCGTTCCGCAACAGTAAGTGTGCGGTGTCGCCTGAGGATCTCCATTTCCTACATGGAGCATCAGTCACTACTTGGACTGCAGCTCACACAGCCGTCCTGGTACAACATTCGAGTTTGTGAAAGTCCTTTTTCAGGGAAAGCCTGCTCACTCGTGGTTTCATCTGTGCACGCAGGATCGATAAGATTTGCTCAACACCATCCACACAGATGAGATGGTTCAACTGCTCATTAGACACTAAATTTGCCATTTTCACCAGCCATTGGTAGATGAAGGACCCCATTTGCATGGACCAACCGCAGCTACCCTCAGGTTCTGACAGTCACTGTAAGAGGTTGGGAGGGGAGTCATAGCAACACCAAGACGTCTCTGCCATGTGGCCTGTGGGTCTGGGGGGCGCTTTGTGAAATGTGTGATTGTGGCTGCCTGAGCGTTTAAGTGATTTCTACAATTTTTTTTATGCTCAGGTGACTGGATGATTAATGATGGACACCCACCTGACAACAACAGAAAGACCTTTGAGTGCTTATTACTTAAGAAGAATTTATGTTGATGCTGACAGACTAGGTTCAATGCCAATCATATTTATGCATTGATGTCGATGTTGCATGCGTCTATATGTAATGAAGACTGCTAGTAAGACGCACTCCGAGCTGTTCCCTGCAGAACCAACAGAAAGAAATCTTACACAATACAGCCTCAAAGTCACCTGTTACATCTTCATTTCACAGTTTCATTCGTTTAAGTTGGATTCGGCGAAATATAGAATTGCCAAAGAGAAGACCCTGCCTCCAACATATTCAGACACTCTGCAACTATCATCATTTTTCTTTGACTGTTTTGCTTTTACCCTGCTTTGTGTCACGCCTGCCTCTGCTCCCTCTCGCTCCAAGTTTCCTTTCTGCACCTGGATGTTTTCCCTCCTTCTTTCATATCTGTCAGACAATTACCTTCCCCTTTCCTCCTACACATTGATTTTGTCTCCTGTGCTTCTGCCTATGCTGCTGCTCATTTTTCCATCTTCCACCTACCTCAGCTATGGCTGTTTCCTGGGGTTTTCCTTCCCTCCATCTTCTTTCACAGGGTCTCTTGAGGCAGTAACAGCTTCAATTGTTCTTTCTTTGCCATTTCTGCTTCCCTACTTCCACCACCAGCCTCCTAATATGTCCCCCTCTCTCTCTCACACACACACACACACACACACACACACACACACACACACACACACACACACACACACA
>OMPJ01028685.1:25597-55659 GCA_900312935.1 Carapus acus
CACACAAAAAAGACCTGTGTATGCATGTCTGTTGTTAGGTCTCCAGTCTGCCTGACTGATCTAAATTATTCTACGAGAAGTCACTGGGCTAATTCACTCGCATAATCACCTCATGCATTTAAAATTAAAATTATTTCATGAGTGGCCGCACTGCTTCCTCTCAAGATTCAAGCAAGCAGGTAGGGGAGAAAAAGACTCACATATCTTTCACCTGTATGTACTTTGCAGGCTGACTTCAGTGGATGGATTTGAGACAGGCGCACACATGCAGCTCCACAAGTAAATGATATACTTCCAGATTTACTAGCATTGTCTTAAAAATGGTTGACATTTGACCTTGGGGGCGATGGTGTGGCACCATTATGAAGATGTCCTTCAGTACCCGACACCCCACATGCTTCCTGGAGACAGCTTGACTAGTGAGGGACTCTTGGGAGGTGTAGCATTGATTGAAATGACGGCCTGGCGACAGGGCTACACAGAGAGCGACAACCACTCTCACTCAAACGCACAGTGGCGGCATGCGAATGCTCTCCTTTGTCTAAAGAAGAACTTTGGAAGTCACGTTAGGAAAGCAAAACATAAAAAAGACAAATCCTGCAATAGCAATGCACACATACATATATTACCGTAGTTTAATTAGGGATGATAGACCATCTACCTCTCAAGACCAAAGAAGTAATGTTTTTGTTCTCTCATCAACATACAGTTCCATTTGGCCAGACTCATCCGTTCTAAACCCATCAATGGAACCATTTGGCACATTCCAATGTCCTTCATATAACTGCAGTCATGGCTTTGTTAGTAATCGCAGTCATGGCTTTGTTAGTAATCTATGACATATATTTTTACCAGATATTGGCACTTAGGTTTCTGTGTTCACTTCTATCAAGGTTACAAACTATTACACTCCAGGAATCCAGCGTACAAGCATAAATACAAGAGAGTACAGAGTTGGTTATCGCTGCCCTTTTATGGTGTCACTTATCAGAAGTTTGTATAAAGTTGCTGTAAAAACAACATCAAACTATTTTTGTACATGTAAACAAACCTACAGCATGATTACAGAAAATAATGGTGTGTATTTACTTTCACAGAATATGACCTAGTACTAGCAGATACATCGATCTTCACCATACATATCATCTTTACACGCTGCCACCACTCTTTCCTCCTCTCTATTCTCCTGTCCTCTCATCTATTATTCGCTCCTTTCTTATGTACATCATTTATTGTCTGCCATGACTGTCTCCTTTTGTCTAATTCATTCTCCAGATCCAGTCTGTACCCACCCTGAAATTGCTCCCATCCTTACAGGACTTTTAATCTAAACTTGGAGACACTAATCTGCTGGCACTGGTTTCATTTTCATGTGCAATTCTCCCTTTTGTTTTGAATAGGAGACATGAAACACTGTAATATGAAAGGGATTGCAAGAAGAAATTAAATCAGTTTTCACTGTGATGATTACTCCACAAAAGCCCTTGTATGTGTAATGATTTTGCACATTGTAACGTGAATCAACAGTCTAACACTTTTTCATTTGATATATTCTTAGTAGAAAACGTCACCAGAAAATGTTGTACATTTAGATTTCCTGTACTCATAATACGCTAATATATTAAATAGTGACACAAAGTATTAAAAAATTGTTCCTCGACACCAAGAAATTATGCAAACAAAGTCCATTGACGTTAATCAGCATGCAAATATTTCAGCATTTCCCAAAGTATGATCACAGTATTTAACAAGTACCACAACGTTTCCTTGCCTCACAAAGATCATTTAGACATTTACTGTTTCTGCATTCAGCACATTCCTTTCTTGCTACCACATTTTTTTCGATGACAGCCAACCATTTCACCTGTGGTGTGACTCCACCACCTCTCCTTATCAGGTGGCACTAAGTGAATCTGGATTTGCAAGAAATTCGACGGTTTAACACTTCTCCTTCTCCAGTGTCACCAGATTGCAGGTCAACTGTGTGACAATGTGTGTCTGTGTTATTGTCATTCGAGCCTGTTAGCCTGTGAGGACACCAGCAGATCATTCTTTTTTTTTTTTTTTTTTTTTTTTTTTTTGCCGTTACACCTCTTACTGTCAGAGATGGTGGTGGCAAAACAGCTCATCTATTTTGTTCTGGATCCTGGAAAGCAAAATGAACGAAAATAATGTTTTAACAATACACACATTTACGCATGTGACTGTACTGTAAAGGAGTTATTCAAATCTTTGTGTATACTACGCCGGCGATCTTAGTAGTGCCTGTGGTATATGACAAATTCATAAACATCTAGAGAAATTTATATATTTACTTATTTTGTGACAGCACAAAAACAACACACATGTGAAATTAATATACAATGTTCAGAAAATAGGAATGCTGGCTCACATACTTAAAATGCGCCACAGGAGGATGGACAGAAAGGAAAAGAAACGCACATGCCCACTGGTACGCACCAGTCACCACTGAAGCTCTCTGCAAGTGAGTGACATGTGTTTACTTTCTTCTTTCCCTGATACCCAAATTGCCACACGGATGGAGAGAGTTAGCATTCCCTAAAGTGCGAGAGCTGAATATGTGCATTTTTATTTTTGAAAGCTGTCAAGGAGATACACATTGACTTCAGAAAATTCCGCTTTCCAAATCTATCTTATACAGGGCATCACGTCAACCTGTACTAACTGGTTGTATTGGATGGACAAAAGCTGGATGTAACATATCGGCGGCAGGCTGAGAGGTGTTGTTGCATCTGTTTTGTTTTTCTTACTCATGCATCCACAGAGGTGAAGGATGTGCAGCTTCGTAAGATACCGTTTTAAGTGGTTCACCTTTTGAACTGAACACATTATTCTTTAAACGGACCGTCTCAGTCAGAAAATAAATAAAGTGTCCTTTGTAGTTATATCAACCCTAACCTGGGTTTTTGAAGGAAACTTTCAATTGCTTTAACTTTTCTGGCCCAATGCAACGCAACCTTGATGAACTTTTACTTGCGGCGCAAACTTCAGAGGGCCATCAGCAGGTATCAAAAGCTGTCATTGGCATGGTTTGAGGGACGATTTGATTTAAAAAGTCACTGAAGTCCCCGAGAGCAGAGGAGTGGGGAGGATGAGAGGAACAGACTGATCCGTGAAAGCCTACAGCAGCCCCCAAGCTAAAATCCATAACTGTGCTCGGCTGTCACAACTCTGCAGTCACTCACTCAACCAGGCATGCATGGCCACTTGTAGTACTGGTGTGTACACACACACACACACACACACACATACACACGCACACACACACACACACACACACACACTCGTGCGAGCGGGTGAGAATGCATCCTCGCAGACACATACACAAACGCAACCCCTACCAGAAACATGCAGACTCACTTGGGGCAAAGGCATAAATCCGAGTTAAACAATGACGTGAAATAAAAGGCTCACACACACGGAAGCACATATAAATAAGCATACACACGCACATCTGCCACTCATTTCCCCTGATGCACATAATGGAAGTCCATCTACACATGTCAGCATGTAATTGCACATTAAAAGAATAATGGATTTTTTGCTGGTGAAAAATTTACCTCTTCCAATCCATGCATGAATTACATCGGAGCTGCAGGGTTGATTTAAACTCGTAGACATTAATGAGATACTTGTGGTGTCAGTGTTTGCTCCACATCTGCGCCCTCCATCGTGAGTCAAATATATTTGGAGGAAATTATTTGCAAACTATAAGATCTAATGATTTAAGGCATGACATAATTCAAGTGCTAATAGAGTAATACATTCAGTCTATTTCCAGTTTGGTACAGCAACATAATGTGATAAAGAAATTAGAAAATTCAAAGAAAAAAGGTACGAATGTTGAAAATAAGGCAGAATTATAAACTGCCCCATGTTACATCACATTTAATTCTTCAAATACGATAAAGCCGGAGAAGCGCTAAGATTGAGAGGTGCTGCCCCTGATCTTAGATGCCTCGCACTCAAAAGCAAAGGGATTCAACGAGTGTTGGAGGTCACAGCCTGATGGTGCCATCAATGAAAAAGCAGTAATGCAATCATCCGCCCTCCAGAATACAACCCTCTCTGCCCCCAAAGAGGTCTTGTCCGGTCCACCAGTGTCACTGAGAGAAAAAGTAACAAGTTGCAGGCCTGATGGAGACCAACCTCCGGCAGTTAACACACCCTGAGCACTTTGAACAGAGGGACCACTGTCTGAGCTCTGTGGTAGACCTGGCCAGTGGGCCTCCAGATGTCTCCAGATGTGAGGCTACTTACTCTGGGACAGGGAATTCTTGTGCTTGCGATCCTACGGTTGTTTGTCTGACTCCTTGATCTGGGGGAACCATCAGCATCTTATAAAAAATTGATACAGCATATCAAGGGAAATTATGAATGAACGAATGGATGGATGGATGACGATGTGATAGATAGGTATGTGGGTGGGCACGTGGGTCCTTTTTAAATCCATTGATTTATTGATCCAGGTAATTTGTAGATATTTTTAATATTTCTATATTCATTCTCTTGCCTACAATGGAGAATCCACTCATTGCAGCTTGTCACAGCTGAGTATGTGGTGTGGATTGTGTGAGAGTTTGCGTGCGTGTGTCTTGCACAATTGATTGTTGGACAGTTTCCCCGACACCCTGTGTGCCTCACTTGGGCAGTGACTCTCCCGAAGCCCGCGGCCATGCCTTCAGCCCAGCAGAGTTCAAAGTCCTCACCATGACAACCACAGCAGCAGCCCATCTCCCCTGCTTTGTGAACCAGGTCATCACCATCGATTTTGATTTCTTCCATGTGTGACATACATTTCGGAAACGGTAGCACGGGGTGCATGCCAGCAACAACTCAAACGGCTGCTACTTATTTTAAGAGACAGGAAAACTGAGAGAACTGAAACACTAATAAACTTTGTGATGTAATATCAGGGGACAAAAAACTGACGAGCTAAGATCAAAGATAGATGTGTGGGAGGAGGCATCAAGACACTGATGCTGCCTCAACAAATACTATTTGAGGAAGCTCAAGACGAAATGATCTAATGTATGTATGATTACACAATAAGGGAAAAGTGGCTGTTAGTGGCTGGGGCTCATTTTTGGGACAGTTGTAGATAAATCATGTGATGTTTTTGCATTCTGCCTGAACTGCTTTGGAAGGTTTCCATAAAGGTCCCTGATGGTCAATGGGGATCTAACCTCCAACATGCTGTTCACAGTATGTGGACCATTTGGACCATTTTGTGCCACATTTATTTTCAAACCTGTTCCGGACAACAGCAGAGCACGCCAAAATCAATGTAGTACATAATGACATGTTATTGTATGGTAAATGTAGATTCCCAACCTATTCTGGTGATTTTTCCTTATCTATCCTCATGTCAGGGATATTTTTGTCTCGAAAATATCTCAAGGGACAGCTTCTGGTCAAGAAAGTTACTCCTCACACAGAGCAACAGTTTTGCATCGATACCTGGTGTGTTTCTCTACTTACTGTGTAAACTACAGACACAAGCACTTACTTAATCATACCTCTGCAGCAGAATCAACCATACTCCTTGAGGTGGAGCGCTGAAATGATAACCTGTTTCACTTTCTCACCGTGATCAACAGGGTGTGGTAACCTATTTATCCACCCACCCATCACGCCAGAGGGACGTGGAACTGCACTGTCCAACAAGTGCAACACAGCAACTAGAATATTTAAACTGCATATGTGGCATTCAAATGCAGAAATAACAGGTAATCCAAGTGTTGGTACAGCATCTTCTTTCCTGGAGGATAATTATTGTCATCAACACTGGAGCCGTCGAAGTTAACCCTCGAAGAAGGTCACTTGGTTGCCAATGTAATTAATGAAAAACTGAGGTAATTGGCTGAGTCTTTGCTCGCAACAGCTTTGACCCCTCAGCTTTTCTCAACCTGAGAATACATATACCATTCTGGTGGCTGCAAAAGTCTTTTAAAAACACATGTATGGTCCCTTCATTGCACCCCAGCCTGCATATTTCCCAGACTTACGCATGAGCTCTCAGATAATTATCATAAACATTCGTCTCCAAGCAAAGAACGGTCGGGAATGTAGCGACACAGTCAGCCTCATGCTCGACCCACAGTCAGCTGAGGATGGAATTTAGTGCTCAGAGAGACTTTGAACCAGAGGAAACTTGTGTTTTAGCCATTCCGCCCCAGCCGGATGTGAGAGGAGCAACATCGGTGACTCACACCATCTGCTACTATTTTCACTGGGAACACAAACCCCAGAACTGTGATTCCAGCACATTCCAGCGAGTAAATTAAATGGAAATGTCAAATGGTAAACAATTGCCAAACACAAACACTGACATCCCCGTTTCACCTCTACACACATATGCACACAGACAATCACACACACACCCCATGCAGGACAGCGCCGTGTATATCTTCATGCATGGCACCTTCATGCAATATGAATTTCCATTTGTTTAGCTCAGTTGGCGGCTTTGTCCCGGGAGAAGTTTGAGAGGTTAATGTTTTATTGATGGAAAAATACGAATTTACCTGGATTCTGTGTTTGCCTTTACGCAAACGTGCCTGCCGGACAGATATGCAACAGCGGGATAAATTTCAGTTTAACAGCAGCGGGAAGGCGACGCGCGATTCCCATTCCTCTGCTCTGAGAAAGTGAGGTTTCTATGCTTGAAAGAATATAGTTACTGCTGCGTTATTTTCCTTCTTTTATATATATATTTCCTGCCACCTCCACAACAACCCTGCTGTCTCTCTCACCGATCTGCTACCCTCAGTCACGCAGCTCCCTCACCGTCTCTCTCTCTCTCTTTCTCTCTCTGCCTGTATCTATCCATCCGTCTGTCTGTATCTTCTGTGAGCATGCATACTTCCCAGTGATTGGATATTGCTTTTTCTAATCTTGCTGACAGGGGGACAATATTTATGTATTGTTTTTCAATATCCATTTCTCATGCTTACACTGGCACTGGCTGGGCTCACACCGAATCCCAGAACAACCCCCTCCCCACTCCCCCGCTCCCCACCTCCTCTCCTCCCTTCCGGACGTCTGTGCGGTCAGAATGCACTGCCTATGCTCCTTCTCTTCCACTCCTCCCCACAAACAGCCATTATATTTTCAGCCACGGAGGGCAACTAGGTGACAGACCGCTTCCTTGAAACGAAAGTTTGACCTAAGCAAGAAGCTGTTCTGGGTGTGCAGAGCTGAGCGGTAAAGGTGGCGGAAGTTCACATTGAGAACCGAGGATCTATCCTGGAAAAAAAAAAAAAGAAAAAAAGAAAAGAAAAAGTGAGATATTTCGAATACCGCCACTCTCCTCTTACAGGGTAGGGGATATCTCGAAGCCACTTGGCTGCGTCTGTCTCTTTCTGTCTGTCTGTCCTTGTCTCTGCCAAGGGCCATTGTAAGTCCTCTCACACTATCTGTCTGTGCAGTTCACCAGTGTCCCTCCAGACCTTTTACTCCCCTCTCCCTTGCTCTCTCTCTTTCTCTCCCTTCCCTTCACATCTCCCCATCTCGGTCCCTCGAGCTCTGACCCTGGCCAAATGTCTGACAGCTCACTAAACAGAATGTCTGCGTGATCCGCATGGAGATAAACACTTGCGCCACAGAAATGCAAACACACACACACACACACACACACACACGCACACACACATGCACGCACACACACGCACACATAGCAATCTTTGGCAAACTGCTGTGTCTTGGTGCCCTTCTACTTGAACCATGTATTTTCTGAGATTACTGTACTTCAGATTGAAACAAAAATAAAATTGAAGTGCTAAAAGTACTTAACCAGACATTGTGCATTGTTTATGACAGGCAGAAGTACAATGGATAGTTTCATCCCTAGTGTTAGTGTATGTTTGTGCCGCATCTGTCCTCGATGAGCATTGTGTTGCAAGACCGTTGCAAGATTGTGTATACAATCCCATCCTGCACACATCGCAGACTATCGTCTGCTTGACAAAACGCTTTGTCTTTCACGTGCACACAAACAAAGACACAACTAGTCTGAGAGAGACAGACAGCAGTACCCAGAAAAACATCCAAAGCTAAATGATCCATAAACAATGATTTATGAGATGAGGGGGTTGTCAGGAGTGGGAAGTGAAATATTCAGCAGTCATTCCACATTCAAGGCGGAGTGAGGGCGGCATGGATCCAATACGAGGCAGCGGATCTCTCACACACACACACACACACAGGCACGCGCACGTGCGCGCACACACACACATACACACACTGATGCACTTTATCACCCTGGAGGATCGAAGCGTGCATGTTAGCTCATCAAACACTGGCTGCGGGGAACACTCAAATGCTGCAATATATGACGTGTCATCAGTTTTTCTAAGGTTCTAATCACTCTGGAGATAATCCGGCCTGGAGGTGAAGGAGACATGAGTCCGACCCAGCAGACAAATATGAGGTCTCACATAAATGTAAATGCAGGCACTGCACACAATACATGCAAGGATGATTTTTGTTACAGACTGTATAATTCTGCGCTTGCCTCAGCCGATGGAGCTGGAATGACGGCTGGTAACCTTGTTTTTAAAATGTATTAAGTATTGAAGAGTTTGGTTTAGGGACTTCTTGCAATCTAAGCTTTTATGTGCTCAACTGTCAGCTTCAATTATCAATAGTTCCCAAGCATTCTGCAGACAAATATTGGCTGCACACCATGTACACAACCTGTGCAACATTTTCAATATGTCTATCTGTTCTTATACATCAATCAGAAAGCAAAACATGACGTAGGAGCTTGCAGGGCATGTCCTTGCAGGGAGGAACGTCCTCTCAAATTATTTGCAAAAATAAAAAAGAAACTGTTGAGTTGAATAGCATGCGCAGTACATTTAAAAGCAAAATAGCAACATTGAGTAAATACTGTTTCATATTGTATATTCCCATAATTTCAATGTGAGATATTGAGTTCCGTATGCAGAAAAAACTAATGATCTGTGAAGACTTTTGTGTAAGAGCACTCTCACCATCATGCGGCCTAAGCTGTCACATATGTGAATCAAACAGGAGTCCACTCCATTAACCTCCTTATTATCTCTGATGCAAATTGTCTGGTGACATAAATTATCCAGGGTCGACCCCTGACTCTCATTTCATCCCGTCAGCCGACACACATTCTGGAGGACACTTTCAATAAGGGGCCGCTTAGCGACAATTGCCTCACATTAAAATTGTGGGTGATTATGAAATACACGGTCGGTTCTCAGAGGGTGTAGGAGCATTTGCGCATGTTCGTTTAACATGGATCGTTTTTTCAGTCCTCAAAGTCAAAGGATTACTTTGGCAACACGGTGATCCCCTAATTGGCAATCTGGCTCCTTAATGTTTCTGAATCATCTAAACAGCGAATTACATGTATCAAAAGGTATGAAGTGTCTAGACATTAGGTCCATTTAGGCCTGTGTTGTATTGATTGCTAATGATAGAGGAGCGGCTCACAGGAGAGGCCTCTTAGGCAGCTTCAGAAATAGCTACACACTCCTTTGATGGGTCAGACCAGACCATATTCAGTGTCTCTACATATATGCAGTGGACATCAGGCTTTGCACAGGGGCATCGCCACCACAAGTCACAGGCATGGGCACAGGAAGGAGCATTTTGAATGAGGAACATAGCAATTTTTCTTCACAACATCCTTTCAATAATACGTCAAGTGTCACAGTTCTACAACTGAAGATATGATGCTAACAAATATTTCCACAGACAAATACTTCTAATTAATGAGAACGAGTTAAAACTCACTAAACGACAATATATTTTTTCACTGTGTTTTTTAACCCAACATTCAAGTTACAAGCATTTTACTTTCCAGTCCCAGTGCCTTCTGTGTAACCTCTTCTGTTGATATTTGAAGCAGAATAACGAATGTAACACTTTGTAGGGTAACCCAAATCTGGGTTACATGGAGAGGAGTCATACTAACTTGAAATTCTTTTTGATCCTCTAAAATCACAAGGGTCTCATTGATCGTGCTTCACTGTCACAATGTCAAAATGGGGATAATGATGGACGTCTATCTCACCCCAGCGCGATACTGTGTGTCCAGGCTGAGCATCACAAAGCTGGTGGAGCAGAAGCATAACGCACATTTTTTTACTCCATTCATCTCAAACTATGCCGATGTCAAACAGAGAAACGGCCAAAGAAGCTAACAGCGTTAAGCTGTTAAAGCTGTAAATGACTTTTGTCCCTGCTGACCCAGAATAGCTGCTGCAAAAAGAGAAGATCTGTATGGTTTCTATTGAGATTCTGTCTGGAAAACAAACACACAGTTGCCCTCGCTTCCTTTACGGTGTGTCCTCCCTCAGACACAGAGTATTTCCAACTAAGTGCGTTGCAAACAATACAGGTTCCGTTGCACAACCTCCAAGGTGAAGAGACACTCAGAGCTGTCAGCTGCCATTCAGCCGAGAAAGTGCTCCTCTCAGGATTGATTGAGGCGGTACTGTTTGAGGACTGGAAGCTTCAGCAACGAGCACAGTCACCGGTCAATTTGCTGACTAGGAGCTCGAACAAGACGCTGGATAGTCATTTCTCTGCGAGGCCAAGACCCGTGGAGTTAATCCTGTGTTCACCTGTAACGTGGCCCTCAGTGGAGCTGCCGGCTCACTTTGCAATGCTGCAGAAACACTGAGAAAATCTCATCTTGCTGTATTGGCATCAGGGCTGAGTGAGTCTACACCACCAGACTTTGGATGAAGCTGCACTGTATTTATAGGAAGTCGGCACATGGGGTGAAACTACAGGCAATGGAAAGTGGCACTTTTTCACCCATTTGAGTCTGGACGTTCATCATAAAATCAGAAACCTTCCACCGCTATCTGTAGATTGGGATTCTTCCAAAAGAGTGCAGGTTCGACTGTGTGTTCATCACAGAACAAATCACTCTAATCGCACACTTGACCTCCAGGGCACTCCAGCTTCACGCCACACAGCGTATGAAGCAAACGTTTGACTTTTTGACAGCATGATCAAGAGACCTTGAATTAAGGTAAAAGAATCGATCGTTGCGCTTTCAAACTTTTGATCACAGACAATAATTCCAAAATGTGGCGTTGAATATTGGTGTTACAGTACAACGATGCCTCTTTAGTGGAGAACCAAAAACATTACTTATTGGGATTTCCATCGTGCATAGGCTACTAATAAATAAATAATGCAAATCTGTCTCTAATATCTTTAAGTGATTAAATCTGCAATTGCTTACTGTTCATTCTTTGATTAATTACAGAAATTACTTGTGAAAAGAGACAATTGGAGAGAACATTCTTCTGTTCTCAACCGATTGTTTTGCAAAGTATCAGAAGTTTACTAATTGGTCACTTGGGAAACCTTTGTGTCTCCCATGGTTTGCATTGTTGTTTTGCCAACTTACAAAAATAAAGGAAGCCGCCCAGTATTTATGAATAAAAAAGAGTTGGGACATAGACTAGATTGGTAGAAATGTGATGTATTTTAGATTTATCGTGCGTTTAGCAAGAGTAATATGAACATAAACACACCTAAATGGAAGGTGGGTGAGTTCGCCCTAAATGTGCGTCCATGTTTAAACATTATTTTTCACTTTATTAGTTGAATTAATCATTTAATATGTGCTGTCAGTCCAATAACAAACACGTGTCCATTCCGTTGTTGGTATGCCATGATTGCTAAGTGCAGACATACATTCAGAAAAGGCTGATAAATATTTCATTTTAAAAATGTGAGGGAAAGGCAGAATGAAGTTAACAGGATTTGACATGTTGTCAAATGCTTCCTACTTTCCTTCGTTTTTCGCACTTATGTTTATCTAATCACCCAGTTTTCATTTTGCCATTTGTGATTCTGCCATAATGAATGAAAGTGTTGCCTGAAAATAGGATGAAAAACGAGATTGTTAATTACATACTGAGGGATAAAAGCAAATGTGTTATGCTGTGGAAGAAGAAGAAAAAAAAACTACTAACCAAAAAACAGCTGTGAAGAAACAACTTACACCACTTTATCAGTCTGGAAAAACCTGGAAGAATCTTAAGAAGATGTATCAAATTTACTAAACAGCATGACTAAATACTGTTTGTGTATTAAAGAATGGGGGAAGCTGTACACATAATTTGTATCCGTATATACAATACCAGCTCACCTTTGACAAAACAGTCAGTGTTAATCAAAATGCACCATTAATTTTCTTACTGAAGTTAGTATTTTATTCAAAACAACAGTTCAACCCACTGACCTAATTTGGCAGACTCAATAATTCAAATTACATAATTACCCATTATAATCATGCACAGACTATAATGACAAATTACAGATTCAAGGGTACAAGTAAATATGAATCATTCATATCTTCCTCAGCAGGCTCCGCGGAACTCAATCAATCACGATGGATCATTCATATACAAACAGTGACCCTGCAAACTACATAAATGATTTTATTTGTTTAATGATATTGTAGCGTAATTAATGTAGCTTACCATCACGTCTCTGCCATTATACCCGCAGCTGCTAATGGCAGTTTAAATAATGTTCAATCATTTATTTCATTTACGTCAAAACCTGTTTGTGCAGCGCCACCTGTCAATTATGCACCCCCACCACCGCCGCGTTCCCCCCCACACTTCTCCCGCCGGCCTCTCCCCAACGCCCTGGTCACATAAATAAACACCAAATAAATGATGATGGTTCAAGGAGGTCCTTCAAGTGCGCTCTCCCTCTATCTAGTCAGGCAACTGCCATACATCCTTCACATCCCCTCAGTATCACAGGAGAGCAGAGATTTCAGATTAATCCCCAACCAGTATGATTTATTAAAGAGTTTAGCATCAACCCCTGTGTTGCCTCAACATGTCATGATTCTATCAGCAGCTCAGCTTTGCTAACCTGAATTAAAATGTCAGCCGCTGACCTTAATAAAACAAGGTGGGAGATTAACTTCTAACCCTTCAGGTGCCTGCCGTGAATGTGCCTGCAAAAGATTATATCTTATTTATGATGCGGGAAAGCCCCCGTTCTGCTTGCGCCTAAGTTTGTAAATGAGCATTAAAAGATTGAGCGCTGTTGATACACCTTTGTGGACAAATCATAGAAATTGCGCAATGAAAAAGTGCAGTTTAGCACAACGGACAAAGGTGTATTGGATTTAGGCAAATAAACCTATAGTCTCATACACCTTTGCATTCACTGCAAATCAAGCCAAATCCAGGGGAGGCCACACAAACAGTGGAGGCGCTATTTTACATAAGACTCGTCTTATTTATGCCAATATAACCTGTGTACTCACAAACAAATTAGCAACTATCTGGTGTGAGTTGGACTGTGGAGTTGAAAGGGTTCATTCACACGTCATTTGATTTCCTCGTTTATATCCTCTGGGGGCCTATCTTAGTGTATTCTGGACTTGTGGTAAATCTGTGCCTTATATCACTTTGCTTTGCGCCAGTTTGTACCTTATTTGAGCCGTTTTTAGGCCTTTTAGAGGATAATCTGTTCTTTGTTCGAGCCCTAATTGTGACGATCATCTGGCCATTCTACAACTAGATTAGCACCATTTACTGCCCTCAGCTCTCTGAGTCGTTCAGTTTTAGAGATGCAGCTGCTTGACTTGGCCTCGTGTTGGAGGAACATCAGGCGCTCGGGATGTTTTGGACCTACTGGGCTAATGATACTTTTAATACACTGTGGATCACAGGTGGCATTTCCTCCAAACCAGCAAAACATGCAAGTCCTCCGTGATGCCACCCTCACCAGAGTGACATGTGTGAGCCCTTAAACAGTCTTGGCCTGTTGTCTGATGCCTCATTTAATGTAATTACACAGCTCTGAAGTTTGTTGACCGCAGCTGACATGGAACATCAATGCTGCTGGGTTTGTTCTCCTGTTGTCTGCAAGTTGACTCAATTAATTGGTGATCTGTCTGTGACCTTTCAGTGGACTACAGCATCAATGATGTTCAGACTGGGAGACAAATAACAAAAATAGCTTATCGTAATGTCACCAAGTTACTCTCTGGCACATAACTATTTTTTGTCTCCTGCCTCGAGACAACTGTGAACACATGGGCTACAGCTGGTCACGTTAAAAGACACGAAGGAAGCACAGACAGTGGTTGATTATCTTGGTAAATCTAATTGGACAAATAATGGGTTTTTAAATAGAGATTTTCCACTTCAGGCAGATACCGATACTACAAGCAACAGAGATTTTTTTTTAATTTGTACTTGATCATTCTTACCAGAATATGTCCATGAGAAAATGAAAAGTCAAAAAAGTCAAATTTTTTTTGTTTTTACAATCAGTTGCATCATGGCAATGGCTGACCATAGCCAAATACTGCACATATTGCAACTCTGAAATCAAAGACGCTCTGATTGATTTGACATTTGGAATTTGGTAGCAGCCACCATTTGTTTCATTTCACCAAATGTGATATCTATTTGTTTTCAGTCGCTCAGAATCGAACTTAAAATCCATGAATTTGCATGTTTGTTGGTGACATAAAAACAGGCTAAGAGAGGAAGCATTGGGCTAATTCTCACCCCGGATTGTGTCCTCCATTGCAAATGGATCTTTGTGCAGCCCTTTTTCCTGCCTCACAGCCACCAACATAATGTTTGTACCCGCTTTTGAGTGGCAAATGTATTTCCAGTATGTGAAGAATGGATTTTGTCTTGCTAACAGAATAAGGTGCAGCTCCTTCAGGGTACCTCTGCCTCATTTAGAGGGGTGTGGCAGAGCAGGTCTAGACTGACTCTCCCCTTGATCTTCTTATGCTCAGAGATGGCAAGTGCCATCAGGGCAGCAAAGCAACCAGAGTCAAATTCACTACAGCAGTTGCCTCATTTTGATTGTTTTGCTCTGACTGATCTGAGAGAGGGAGGGAAAAAAAAGAAGAAATAGAAAATCTTCAAAGCTCCAACGATCAAAATGTGAAAGCACCAACAATGGAGCGCAGAGATCACTTTTGAAATGTTAAAACTAAAGGCAGATAAGGGGGGATATCTTTGAACAGAAGGACCAGGGAATGGACTTTTACATAACTTAGCAAAGTTTACTTCACCACCAGCCAATATTTGCACAGTATCCACAGCTTAAGAGCATCTTAAGCTTCAAATATAACTCTGATCCGCCCATTTCACCCCCCAAAAAAACTCCCCTCTTGCAAAGTCTTTGCTTCTGGAACTTTGCATCTTCCATTTTAATGTCACAGAAAGCTGCGTTAAGTTATATATTGATTTTTATTAGCTTTTTGAAATGCTGGGGTTCAGCAGAGAGAAACAGAAAGGCTTGAGTAATGAGGGGGGGAGAGAGAGAGAGAGAGAGAGAGAGAGAGAGAGAGAGAGAGAGAAAGCCTGTGGCCAGAATAGAGAAACAGCCTTCTGCTTGGGTGTAACCAGAGATGCTAGCAACAGAGGCGCATATCTATATGGAGAAAGCTCTCTACCAACCACACAAATTACACACACACACACACACACACACCCACACACACACACACACACAGACACACACACACTCCGCATCCTCCCAAACAGTGTGGGCTGATAGTGAATCAGTCTCTTTCACATTAGGCTGTAACTGGCAGGAGGCTGCATGAGGCCATCACTTATCTTGTCACTGAGCAATTGTTATGGGTAATGGAGGTGGTGCGCACGTGTGAGTGTGAGTGAGTATGTGTGTGTGTGTGTGTGTGTGTATGTGTGCGGGGGTATGTGCTCGAGAGACAAAGTTTTTGTTTCTTTTTTAATTATCCTGTTCATCTGTGTGTGTGTGTGCGTGTGGTTGTGTGTGTTTGCATGTCACTCCAGGCAGCAGATGGAACGCCATGCTAATTGGGAGGAGATCAGTGGGGGGAGTTTGCAACAGACTGACCCGGGCTGGGCTGTTGCTCCTGGGCTTGGCTCACCACCACCCCCTGGCTCCACGGCTGGTTGTCTGGCTGCCTCTACCAAACTGCTCTCCATCACTTCACATGCCCATCCATCCATGGATAACCCCCCTCAGACAAAGAACTCCAAAAAAGAGCTTTTCTTCCTCTTGTTCTAATTCCCCCTCTTTTGCTTAATTTTCCCATGTCTTTTTGCTTCCAGTTCGTATTTTCTATTTTTACAATAAATGCATCACAAGGACACAGCAGCTCTTCTTTCCCTTGATGTGTTCAATGCACTTCAACATGTTTTTGTATCTTCAGCTCCAAGCTACCTTGAAAATCTAACCTCTGTGTCACTGCTTCAGAAATTTCAAGAGTTTAAGAAAACGAATTATTGTCCCCGTGGTGGAAGTCTGATTGTTAGATGTGTATTCAAGCATTGGTTGTCGCTAATTTTCAGTTCATCTTTCCACTTGGGTATGGAATGTACTCTGGGTAAGTATTATATTGATTACATCAACAAACTGCTAAAGCATAAATAGGCGGACACACATATTTTGGGTGTCTTATAAATTTGAACATTTTGACAAATATCAACGTTGGTCACAACAGCATTGGCCTGAATATGAAAAGATGAGGTGTTTCGCATGAAAGATCGACTGAAAGATCAAGAAGTGTCAACTACATGAAAAGTTGTGTTGCTCCTACAGTGCTTAAGTGGGTTCTTGAATTGAATTGAATTGTCGATTGGGCAGATTGTGTCCTTGTCCTCCACTTTGGCTGATTATCACACTTGAGGCCCACATATTTCTTGTGCAGGATGCTTTGTTTGTTTCCAGCATCCTCTTTGCTTTGCGTCTTTTTTCCAAAATTTCATTAGTCAATAAAATTCATCTGCCCAAAAGCAAACAAAACAATACGATGATGCTTGAGAATTAAATCAAAATGCGTTGAGTCACAAGCACAAACATTCGTTCCATAATTAAAGTACCCGTTTGCTCTACTGTCCATATTTTTGCAGACCAACACTACTTAAAAGTAACTTGGCCCCAAAACGCCTCAGTCGGTGTTGCGATCATACAATCTTATGCCAGCAATTCAGGACAAAGCATTCAAGTTTGGCATTTTGCATTTGTGCTTTTCCTCCCACACTGCCAAAATATGCGCTTGAAGTCTCTCCTGAGTGTGTGAGAGGTGTCAGGTAAGAGGCTGTTTAGTTGTAGGCAGTGATTGCTGTGCTTTTATTTAATGGAGCCCATTACACAAGTATTCATTATTCACGCCATGCTGGAGGGGCAACAACTGGGCCAAGGCTTTGGCAAAAGCAGATCCGCACCCTTCATTACCTCTGCTGGCGACCGTTGGCTGAATGTGTGCGTATGCGTGTGGAGAGGGTGGAGATGTTTATCTGTTTGTATGCCCATGTGCATTTTTATGTATTTACCTCTCTCCAATCCAACCTGCCAACACCTGCATTACCCACCAACACACAAACAAGGTTGGAATAAAAGTCTTCCTCTTTTTTTTGGGCGGGGGGGTATGTGCAAAGTAGGTGCAAAATAATGTGATAAACACACCCTGTCAATCCTCCCAAAAGTGACTTTTGTTGACACGCTTCAAAAAGAGAAATAGAAAATATGACACGCTCATCTGCAAGTAAAGATGACATGGGAGTCCAAGTGAGATTGGAGAGTGTGGAGCAGTTTCATGTCTTGTTTTGTTATGAGGTTTCTCTCAAAGTAAATGAGATAATGTTTTCTGGGAAAATTATTTGGAATCTGAAATAATTTTTTTGGTTTCTTACTTATTTCTCTCCTATATCATCAACTCTGAGAGAGTTCTCACAAGAATTCCTGTGTCTAGACTGCCGAACTATATACAAGTGGCAAATAAGAATCTTGAATGTAGAACCTTGAAACCTTGAATGTGTATTGATTTCATATCCCCACATTTCACATTTACCAAATAACTTATTATTTGGTCTCATGTGCGAAGAGATTCCCAAGAAACGAGCTAAGTAGTGTAACTGGAATAAGGTCTAGCGTGGTTTAAAAAGGATGGAGATGCAAAGGCAAAGTTCAGGGACCAATTCCAGAATTTTTGATGTGATGGATATAAAACCCAGAGTCCAAGCAAATAAACACTACTATGAAAAACATTCATGCTCTAAAACCAAAAGGGAATGAGATGTTGTGGAGGAAGAGTCTTTCATCCAAAATATGAAATCACACAGCCGGAATCGAGACGACCGCACAGATCTGGGTGTTAACTGGGGATATGGCACGAGGACAATACACACGCAGCATCATCGGGCACCCGAGTGCAGATGGTTTGGGAGAGCAAAAGCAGAGTCGTGGCTCATATTCACCGACATATGCGGCACACTTTTGCTCCACAAAGCTGAAAGATTTGTGTAGTCGTGCTGCCGACCAGGGAGGCAGATTATGTGGACCTTTCCTTGACGCTCAGGACAGTCAAAGTCTGAACCGATATCGCCATGCTAGTAGTGAGCAAAGTTAAGTATTTACTGCCCTTAGCTGGTGTCCTAGTTTTAAAAGAGGACGCAGACTGAAGTCCAAACTGCTGCTGCTTGTGATGTGGCTCCCAAACACATGTCAGTCTCCTTCTTTGGATCTCTAGGCAGGAATCAAATGAAGAAAACTTAACAATTGATAAAAATGTTTAGCAATAAACGGGCAGAAATAGCACCCACACACTTTCATTCTCACTCTCAACTGCCCAAATTGTCTAAATACAAGTTATGATTATTACTGATCAGGAGTTCCAGTCAATTAACATGTGTAAAGATACAGATAAAAATGTATACGCACTGAGTACACATGTTTCAGTCCCTATTGTATCACTCATTAACTTATTTTAACAGTAATGGTAATGCTATCACCAATACAAAAGCTGATATATCAGCAAACATACGATAATTACACCTCACAAGTTAATTGACAACAATATACAGGACAGTCTTTAATAATGATGTTGTGATTGCAGGTCTAATGATTATACGTATCATATACAGTATACGTAGGCATGCATATGTTTACAAAGACATCTTTATGATCTTGTTTGAGATTTGATCATTTACAAAGGTCATTTTACAGTATTAGTGGAGTCAAAGGGCACTGAAATAAAAGTGACTTCATTGAGTCATTATGTTGAAAATTATGTTAAATTATACCATTAGAACTATTTATAGCTCAATGTGACAATGGCAGAAGCAATTACGGTGCTCGGCCAAGTGCGCAGCAAGAGAAAAAAAAATGCTTTCAAGTCATGAATAACCGAGATGAGGAGAGAGGAAGACGGTAAAGAAAGGGTTCATTTTGAGGTCTAGCCACCCTCAAAAGCAGCAGATCCACTCACACTGGCTTAGCAGAAACCACTGCTCAACAAAACACTGTCCGAAAAAGGGAGAAGTTCAGCGTGGAGGTCAAGTTCATCCAGGTTTCGAACTTCTTGATGCCTTGAACACACAGATGAAACTCATTAAGTGTCTCTGCCATGACAGCATGACTTTGGCTTTTTTTGTGTCTCCTCCTCTGTTCACGTGGTGTGCAGACGTCTGTGGTGTTCAAACCATTAGTTTCATCATTCAAACCAAGAGTTTCATGATGTCACATTGACAGCGTTGGCAACTTTGTGGCTTAGTTTTAATTGGATTTTGGAGAGGTTTCTTTGTGGCATTTAAAACTGGATTTCACACTATGTGTTTGCTGTGGAAGATTGTATTATTTTCTAGGAGGGTGGAGTGAGAGATTCACAAGTCAAACATGATTAACTTTTCAGAAAAGACTCTGCTTAAAAGCATTTTTGGTCATTATTGAAAGATACACCATGAGTGATTGCTAATTAACAGCGTGAAGTCTGAAATTTGTTCTCTTTTTTAGCTTTTGTACACACTTTCCCAACGGCAACACAATCAAAATAATTCAGTCAGGATAAGAGGAAAGTTCAATCAATCATTGAAATGCATGACAACATCCCACGTTCACTTACAGTAATTCAATGTCTGTGTCATTTACGAGCAGTATCAAATAACAAAGCAATGGGAGCTTGTTCATCATTTCACCAGTTAATCCATACACACGTGGTGACACAGATGTACCACACACATAAATATTGTGTCTGGATTAGAATTTCTTAGAACTGATTTATCAGCGCTCACTCAACCCCCACCGTCCTCCCACAACCTCTGCATACTATCACAACCACACACATGCTGTATATAATCCACATTATTTGCATACACATGATAAAACACACCCATCCACACACACCTGCATATCATTTTACACGAACGTGTGATCTTCCATCCTCCCGAGTGCGCCGCTGTTTTGGTGCATACACACATCACATATACACCAAATCTGACAAGACACATCAGGTGAAAAATCACACAGGCACGAGGAAAAGCGTTGCCCAACTGTGACACACAATCTCTCTCTCACAAGCGGCAGAGAAACCTTTGAATGCATCTGCCTTAAATCAAGTGGGAGAGTGGCAGTTGAATGAAAGAAACTAACAGAAAAACTAAACAAAAAAGAAAGATGTGGAGAAGGCGTTTCTCTCAATCTGGTCGTCTTAGTGTGCCACCTGTCCAGGAACATTTGAGCTGATGGGCAAATATCCCATAAATATAAATCAGGGATAAAAACATGGAAAAGAAGTTTGCAGTTTCACAAGGAGTTTGTCATCACACCTCTCTGCTTTGCTAATCTGAAGAAACTGTGGTGTCAGATGTGATTGTTTAAGATGATATGATCCGAAGAATTTGGGATTTCAAATGTGATTCTGCCGGCACAGTTGAGCTCCTCAGGTTGGCAGCATTTGAATTCTACTATACTCATGTGGTTAATTAAAAACCCTTAAGTTTTTGGTTTTGTTTGTGTAGCTGTAATCGCCCCAGGTTTGTGTCTCCTTGTTTCCACGCAGATGTGGCAAATATTTGGATTCAAAACAAACCCAGTGACCAAGACTTGCGTGTCTGAACTCAACCCATCCCCTCTCAATGAATATACTATTAGATGAAATAATATGCATGTATCATCCATCGTCTCCGTCTACCAAAATGTACATTTATTTTATATTTTGTGTTTTCTGCTTCGGCACCATCTGCTTACACACCACTGGGGATGAGATGTAGTATTCATGTGGGCTCACACCAAAAGGTTGATGTCAACACTGCATGTGCATTTCACCATATATGTGTGTGAGTGTGAATGTGCGCATGTGTGTGTGTGATGGATCTTATAACTAGCTCATCTGGTGGTGATGTGTCAGTGCCATTGACCCCTGTGTTCCCCATCTGGTTGGTACACACACTCAGCCAGTAGTGACAGCTGTTCAATCAGGGGACCATCACACACACACACACACACACACACACACACACACTCGTGCACGGGTGTGCACACTCACTCATGAGAACTCAAAAACTCTTTCACTCACATAAACCATGAAACTTGATTCCATGGTTTGCAGAAGCTTTGCAGAGTGTAATTATATTCCAATGTCACTTCGGAAGGGTTTATTATTCATATTCAGATTGAGTTGCAATTGCAAGAGGCTTTTTGATAAATTTTACTCTTCGTACGTTGCACTGCCTAGGCGGGAGGGCCGGGCCCGATTCTTCTTGATCTATTTTGAAGCAGAGAATAAAAAGCAGGCCACGGAGGCGGCAGACAATTGACTGCAAACCAGGCAGGTAGGGGGGAACTATTAAAATTGGCCTCATTGTCAAGCGCAAAGATAAATCTGTGTGTCATGTAGCACGCTGAATTATTGAAGTAGACTTCACGTGGTGAGGTGAATGGGTCGCAAACTCACCGCCCGTGCTCACGAGGCGATGCAAACGCTACAATGCGGTAGACGTACACTTCTGCTCCAAGGTTAACGCAGGCTGCGTAAAATAGTGAAAAATCCTCCAGATGAGACGACCAAAATATTAGTCAAGGTCTGAGTTTTCCCCCTTTGAAAAATCCGTTGTTGATCCGTGTGTGTGTCTCGTAGGGGGGGGGTCGGGAGTGTGTGTGTGTGTGTGTGTGTGATTGTGACTTGGATTCCCACAATCTTGGTGTTTGAGGATTACATGCTCTTCTCTGATTTATGAGTCTTGTACGTACTGTGCACCTCAACTACAGTTATGACATTAATCTGGGATGAGAAAAATGAGCCTTGCTCCACAATTTCACTCATTATTACATCAAAGGCGAAGTTGATCCTTTTGCAGGCAGCTTCTATTTCAGGTTTAGGCCGTGAGTCACAGCGCCATGTCCACATTTTCCCATGTCTGGCAGGATTTGGCCCATCAGGGATGGGACAGAAAGGATCAGGATGCAGAGGCAGTTGTCTCAGAACTAAGAGGTTCCAGGTTGGACGCTTGTTAAGTCTCCTTGAGCGGTATGCTAAACCCCAACTACAAACCAGGCACCCACAGCTCCTCAAAAAGAGGATCTGAAGAGGGGGTCACATTCGGAGGAGAAATCTAAATTGGGATTATTGGCTCATACCAAAGAAATCTCAAATCTGAATATGGTTATTAATATATGCTGTAGAAAAGGAGCATGATGGGACAAGGGACAAAAGTTAGCATCACGGGAAGATCTTCCCAGCTGGGCCCTTCAGATTTTACACTTGCTCTCTGACTGTCAGACACTGTAGGTGATACACAGACTGGCTTTTTCACTGAATGCGTCGTTTTTAACAGATTGATTTTGACAGTTGTGGGTTTGTACGTTGTGTGCGTGCGGATTTGAAATATTGTGGATTCTGATTGTATGTTCCCAACTGCCTTGCGGCATCAAAATGCTTGGTTTCCACCTGCTGTCATGGAGTTGGGGCCTGGTTATTTGCTTGCACACTATGGTTGACTACAGCCTCACACGCTTGTGATGTCATCATAGCCCATGATGTAATAAATTCCATGATTAGAGAGTAGGGGCAAAGAGTGCATCTGAACTGAGCTGTGTCACTCTGCCGTTATGCATTATGACACACGAGCAACCCAACGTACAACATTTCTGAGATATGCACCGTCTCTTTGTCCATGTTTTTGTTCAAGATAATAGCAGAAATCTGAGCTACAAGTGATGTTTCAGAGCATATGTAAGCCACACTTGAATACAGTCAGCACATTTCCATGTTGTAACACGAGATATTTACACAGGTTTTTTAAACGTAGCTTTCATATGACGTGCTTTCTTTTTTTTAAACAGTGCCTCAAAAGCGTCAGTGCGACATCAACACAACACCAACACAACAGTAACATGTCTGATTACAAAATGAGACACAACACTGACACGAAAGCCACCTGCTTTTATGTCCACCGAAAGCCGTTGTTGTTTTTTTTACATTGACTTAATTCTTCCCTTTGCTGCCTCTAACGTCTCACCAATAATTCATTGATGTCAAGCTTACATGCAGTCGCTCTGTTTCCCTCTTTGAGGGCCACATCGATCGCTGTCACCTTAAAAGCTGCATCATATATGCATTTCTTCCTGTGTTGCCCATGACAAGGATGTGTGCAAGATACGCAAAATGACAGTTCAAAACCCAAATCAAAGCTACTGGTAGTGTTTTCTTCAACGCTTTAACTTTCCACTCATGTCTGTCTGACTTTTGCACTTCCCGCTATGCTGCCCCTCAGTGGCTGTTTGCCAGTGCAAATCTAAAAATAGGCCACACTGATGTATAAGCCGCAGGGTTCACAGCGTGAGAAAGAAGTCGAATATTTTACAATAGTTATGCATAGGTTGAATACAAAAGTCTATTGATTGATGTAAAATAGTTATTTTTTTTCTATTTATTTATTTATTTTTTTTGGATTTAGAGAGGTTTGGGGATTTTTTTTTTTACATGGCCACAGATCTGGTAGATTGACATATGAGACTGGTCATGGACTGAATTAAACTATTTCAAGGTACTACTGGTATGTATGTCTCTAACTAAAAAAATATGAAAAAAAATCTACACAGTCACACACACACACACACACAGCCACTGTGCATCTCCTCGGGGGTGAATAAAGTACAATCTATCAACTTCTACACACTGTATGCACACACAGCTCTTCGCAGACGTTTCGACTGCACTACACATCATTATCTTTAAAAGGAATCGTAGCTCCTTGTGCACGTCGTGCCACTTACACACAAATTTACATTTCTTAAATTGAATCTTTCTGTGGAGTGCCTCAGCATATGACAAGAACTGTGCAAAGGACTTTGAAATATGTCAGAGGTGTGCAAAGTCAATGAAACTGAGCTTAATGAGACTAATTTGATCTGGTCGCTCAGGGTGGCCAAACCAAAACCCTGTTGTATACAGAGACCTGTGGACAGGATTTGCCAAAGAATTAGAGCCAATCTTTTTATTGGTTTTAAGCGCCATGCTTTCCAGCAGTGTCCCTGTGACTTTGCACTCCCGCCCTGCTCAGCTCCAAGGCTTTGCTGACAGGCAGTGTCGCCTCTAGTGATTAGCGATGAACCAAAAAGTTAAAATTTGCATTTCAAAAGAACGCAAGGCAACAATGTGCATCTCCTGCTCGCACCTGTAGTGTGTTTCTGAGAGAGTGGCGTGCTCAGAGAGGAGGAGGAGGAGGGAACAGAGGCGCGAACAGATGGAGACTCTGTGTAAACGAGGCAGCTCCCACCCAGCTGTTGGTATTTAGTGATGATTGCGCCGACTGCCAGCTACTGTTTTGCCGCGTTTTATCTGGAATTTTTCTACCATCACTTTGAATTACAGCAAGTTGATCTTTCATAGACTGTACATACTGATGTTACACGAGGGGCACTTCAGTGGAGTGATTCATCCCCATTTAATCCGCAAAGAGAATCACGCACGACAGTGTGTGTGATTTGGCAGCCATGGCAACCGGAAAGCAAGTGATTCAGGAACAGCAAGGTTCAAGGTTTGTCTCACAGCGAGTGCCCATGAGCAATACACTCAATCTCAACTGCGTCTTTGGCAGCAAGCAGATCATAACACAAAAAAATACACATCATAAACAGAGGTGAAATTGGGAGAACACTTCCGCGCGTACGCACACAGCTCCACAGGAGCACTGACAGGGTGGCATGAAAGTTTTCACTAAAACATGAATTAAATCCCTCTCCTCTGTAAATATTTAACACTACTTAAGGATGCAGCTCCCAGCTGGGCCTTGGCATGAAATTGTCTGGAGACTGTGGGAGGGAGGAGAGACAGAATGGACAAAAGCCACAGATTACGCCCGAATTCAATTAGCTTAGCATGGTAACTCTGGGCTGTCCGGGGAAATTTGACTGAATAAACACATCACACTGAGCGTCTCCATGAGCACTTCAGAGTGAAAGAAGAATAAGGGGAAAAAAGCAGACAGAAAAAGTAGATGGTGAAGTGGTGAAGGAAGGGGGAAGAAATCACTGTGGAAATATTCCCAGGTGAGACCTTCAGACAGCGTCAGAGTGTGTGTGTGTGTGTATGTGTGTGAGTGTGGTGTGTGTGTGGTTCCTTCTCTCATTTTTTTTCTAATTAGTTGTTGAAGCTAATTATACTGGAAGGTGGGTGAATACCTTCCGAGTTGCAAGTTTTGTTTTTGGTATCAGGATTTTTTTTTTTTTTTTTACGTTGAATGACTTTTGGGCTAAAAATTCACCACCTTCACACTCAAAATGTTCAGATGTTTAGACATTTACAAGTTGAATATGTCTAACCCTAACTATCGTTTAGAAGCTGCCGTGTCAACAGGGGTGATCACTGATGCAACAGTGGTGGTTCAGTTGTTTAATTCCAAATGATGAAGTTGAGTTGAGTTCAGCGAAATTGTCTAGGGGAGACCAAGGTCATTTTTAGATTACCAACCACCAACAAAAACGTAATAAGATGTTCTACATTTTGGGATGTTTTATATATTCTACATGTTATCAACACATTTTCGCTTTCATTGAGCTGAGGCACTTGGCCAATACTCAAAAAGGTGTTTGGAGAGAATACTGCACACCACTTACTTTTAAGAGCAATAATGTCAAACAGCGCACAAAGTATCAACTATGATTTATTGTTATCTGAAAAATCTATTGATTAGATGTCGGAGCTGATAGTTCCGGTCTTATCTGCAGACGGAGGTGTTGCGGTTCACAAAAAGCAACTTCAGAGTGAATCGGTGACAAACTAACTAATCAGCTTGTTTTTGTTAGCATCAGTGAATCATTCTTCTGTTTTGCCACTAACTTCTGATATCACAGCTCCCTAATCGTCAGTGGTGCCTGCGCAGCATGCCAAAGCGGACTTGGTGCCCGCTTTGCTTTGCCGCCAACTCCCGTGAGGAGGGAAACGATTTCAGAAAAATCGCTTGACTTTCGGGATCATGCTATCCTCATCCAAATCTTTATAACCGCCTCTCATAAGCGGCGACGTCTGACTGAGCACAGTAGATCTTGCAGAGTTTTCCTGGAGGCTCAGCAGGTCGTTTTTGGTGAGATAGAAGAGGAGTAAAGCGGGAGCAAGTTGGGCATAAGCCGTTCAATTGGGACATGAAGAGCTCCTATTATCAGACACATTTCAGAGATCTTTCTTCAAAGCTGTTCCTCCCCTGAATCAATAGTTTGTTTTTGAGACAGTCTTCAAGTCAAAAGACATGTAATGTGTAAGGATCACAGGATGTGTGTGTGTGTGTGTACCATCGTGAAGGTGAGATCGGGAGGCCTCATCCCTGTTGTTCACCTTTCCACTTGCAGAGAAGATGATATACAGGTGCGTTGTGCGACAGCAGGTTTTCAAATGAACACCTTCAAACTTCTTCGACTTTTTCTAGGTATGCAGCGGTAAGACCAGGATGAAAATGGAAAGTAACAAATTGGTTTAAAATCACAACAGATGCACCCACTCGACAGGCAGGGTGACAGAGGTGGGATATGATTTTCTGCCTTTCAGACAAACAAATGGGTGAACAACAAACAAGACTCCAAACAATGCCACATTTGGCAATCAATGTGAAAGACGGCAAATTTTCATCGGCGCTTTGGAGGGCAAGGTCATAAAAAAAGTAGTTCTGGGGTCAGGCCTCATTAATATTCATGAACTTGCCCCGGCTCACCTAAGAAAAGGAAATTTGTTTCCTGGCAACACATCAAATACAGCAAAGATCCTGATTTGTACCAGGAGTTCAAGGGTCAGCAGGTGTGCAGAGGAGATACAGACAGAGCAGATAACAGGGACGTGAGAGAGATGTTAATGTGGTGGTTAGCAAGTACTTTGTTAGGTAATGAGGGTTGAAGGTTCTGTGCGGTTGTACTGTCCTTAAAGTGAAGATGGAGCATGAGCTAAAAGTCCCTTTTGGATGGCCGCTAACTTTGCCTCTAAGTTGCTTGTCAGTGATCCCCCATCGATAGCAGGGGTGACGTTCCAGATCCAGATAGACGGAAATCCAATGAAGTTAAGACAGAATTGGTTAAAGTGAATCATCAGGGTATATCACTGTATAGTAACGTTCTTTTATATATCAAAGTTTTCTTAAGCCTCTGTAAACTCTTTCAAACCTTTTCCATACTTGGAAACAGTTTTAGGAACACTCTCTAGAAGTTTCACCTTCTCTGCTATCGTGAGCGTCTCTCTCTGGCATTTGGAGTCTCTGCCAAAAGTGCAGGACATTTGGAGTTTCAATTTAAGAAAAAAAGTCTAAATAACGCAGCAGGACACAGATAAAGCTGCTGCAGATCCGTACACAGAGAGTGACCTGAATAGCGCAGCATGCTGAAAGTTATGTTGGAAATGGGCTAGATACATAAGGTAATAGTAACCTTTACCCTCTGCCAATAAATGATGCAGAAAAAAGTGGGAAAACAACTGTTTGACACTTAAAAGCGTGAGTTTGTCCCTAATCTCCATTAAGACCATTCGTCTTCTTGTACACGAGGATCAATTTCCCAACCAGTTCACGTCGGTGAAACTCTGTACAAATGGCAGTACGCTGCCGAGCTGGGGCCTTGAAAACCAACACATTTTCTGAGTCAGCATTAGTCTGGGGAAATATGCACGTGTCCATTTTAAGACGCCGGCGTATGGACGTAAACAGGGGGTGAGATTGAAAATGCAGATGTCTCGATTACTTCCCAGCCTGTCGAAATTAACAGACTGTTTTATTAATGACACGGTCTTCGGCAGCGCCGCGCCGCCGGCCGACTCCACGTCAACGTACGCGCTCTTGGCCCGAGGCCAGACAGAGCGGCGCTTTAGCTCGCCATTGTAAATGAGCGTGTAATATTCCAACGGGCCCTCAGTACTGTTCCCTCACCGACAGATTAATATCAATCGTTACGTTTTTGCCTTTTACAGTTCGGGGAGTCAAAGGAAGTTCACGGCACTTAATATTCAGGCCACGTCCCACCGCTGCCACCAGGCCCCCCCTCAGCCTCCTCTTCACTCCCCCTCGGCTCTTTTCATTATCTAAGCAGTAACGGACAGGGATGGGGGGGGGCGGGGAGGCATCTAAATAGAGTGTAAATATTTGTCACTTATGGAAGCTGTAGCTTTAGACAATAAAAAGGGCAGTAATCAAGTGTGACACAGCTTTGGCAATTATGCAATTATCATTTAAGTCATGGGATGAGATAAGATAAGATTAGAGGCACTTTACTTACCCTGGAGGAAATTACTGTGCCAGATTTTGCCCTTAATAGTCAAGAGAAAATGAGGGGCTAAAAGCTTTGAAAATAGAATGGAGGTAAGTATGGGCATGTCTGACAGAACGAACTGCTGGATGCTTAAGGGAATCATGCTTAGATGCAGAAATGCAAATCAAAGGTCAAATATAATCAGAATATTGCAATATTCTGTCTTGTGGCCTAATAATGCTTTCCACTTTTCCTCTCCGTATTTTCTACATTCAACCGTATTTCTTAAGCAGTTCTGACGTATAAATGGCACTAAATTGGCAAGCTGAGTCTGATCCAGGGAGTAACAGCAGAGACAGAGTCCTAATTGGCAGACTGTTGAGCCTTGGTGGAGGTATGAGCTCTAACGAGTAACCCCCCCCTCGCCTGCTCCTCTATGCCAGCTGACGCTCGGCCAACTTTCTCTCAAATGGCACAACGTTTGAAAGTCATCCAGCAAAGGTGAAAACTTTTTCCCGCAGATTGCTCCAGCGAGAGGCGGGGAAATGAAAGGAACCAATTGTTAAGAGTGATTAGAGTCGTTTTTGTTCCGACGCTCTCACTTGCATGTTTATTTATCGTGTTTTCACAATGACGTCGCACTAAAGCACAGCGGCTTCTCATGCCGAAAGTTGTCATTAATCAGTCAAAATTTCATCTATGATTTGAAAAAAAAAAACAAAAAACAAACCCAACAAAAAACAATTAAGCCATATAAAGTTATTTTCTGGGCGGATACGCTCAGTGTTCTGGAATGAGTGCCAGAGAATTTAGTAGCCTGCTGCTATTAAACATTTTAATGCCCATCTGTTACTTTTAAGAGAGAAGAGGCGATAAAGCACGTACTGTTACTATGCTTGTATTTTTATTTTTAGCATAGCTTAATTGAGTTGGGAGCGTTTGTATGGTTGCCAGGTAGTGAGTCAATTAGATACTGTATATTTTTGAAAAAAAAAAAAAAAAAACAACACCAAATGCAACACATTCAAGTGGATAATACAAAGACTTATACCAAGAGATTATAAACCGCAGCGCTACAGCCAAAGCCATTTAACATGTATGCAAACATATTTTTAGTTTTATTTGCCAATAATCAAATGGCCCAAAACTCAGGGGGGGAAAAACTCCATATTTGTGATTTTGGTTGAATGAACACACGCATGCACGCACGCACACACACACTTAGGTTTGGGTGCAGTGATCTGTGATGTGGGCGGCGGAGGCATCGGGTTGGCTTGTGTGCTTTTGAAAGTGCACAAACCGACAAATATGTTCTCTGCTTTATTAGGTTCATTGTCACCCTGACCCCGACCCGTCTGCGCCGGACATCGCTTGACACGAGTCAAACTATGAGCCATCGTCCTGATCAAACACGCTCAGACACACACACAAACACAAACACACACACACACACACACACACACACACGTGTGCAAGCACGAGCAGGTGTTAGCTGAAGTTGGAGCAGAAATAGAACGTAGAGCAAATAGCTCAGAGATTGAGGGGCACAATTAGGT
>OMPJ01028685.1:55690-69286 GCA_900312935.1 Carapus acus
GTGTGTGTGGGTGGGGGGGGGGGGGGGGGTATTAAAGCTTTGCAATGATGCAGGCACACCAGGGTGAGGACGACGGAGAAGCACGAAGCGGTGACGGGTCCGGGCTGCAGTGCGCCTCGGAGAGCCAATACACAATACAGACCCAGACAGAGGAGAGCGAGAGAGAGAGAGAGAGAGAGAGAGAGAGAGAGAGAGAGAGAGAGAGAGAGAGAGAGAGAGAGAGAGCGAGAGCAGCGATGAAAGTGGAGGCTAATTGAGGGAATTGAAGTTAATGGAAATGAGGGAAGGCAGTTTGGAAAATAATGCAGCCGAGTGATGATGAAAGGATGATCGAGATTCGTTTGTTAACTAAGATATGGGAGCTGGCTGAGACCCGTCTTGTGTCTGCGTGTGGCACCTTCACTTCACTGGAGGGTCAAAGGAGGGAATAATTAAACGTACAGTGTGCGTCTACTGCCGACACTCTGTCAAGACAAAGATCACAATAGACAAAAAAGACATTGAGATGAATGGAGGACGTCTGCAGTTAAACAACAGAAAAAGTCTGAATAAAAGCAAAGCATAAAGCATTTAGTGTGTGACAGGAGTTGGACCAGCTGCTGTCCAGTCCTCAAAGCCTCCACAGGGGTGAGCCACTCATGTCCTAACCTGAGACCAAAATCATGCTAAAAAAAAACAAAAAAACATCAGAACGACTCGCACATACAGTAAATACCAACATTTTCTCTGCTGGAATTTTCACACCCATGTGGTGTAGCAGCAGGGGGGCATTTAAAATGCCTGTTGTGATAAACACGCCATAGTCTGACACCAGATCATTTTCTTTGTGGCTGGTGTGAAATCCCAAGACGATTACTTCAGGACGTGTACAGGAGGAATTGTGACACAATTTTAAGCCACTGCTCGTGTGTGTGTGTCTGATTCTGTGTCTGTGTGTGAGTCTGATTAGTCTCACCAAACACCAGATGTAGCACATAATCGCCAGTCTTGGACCACCTCCATGAATGGATGAATAAGTGGCTGTGATGCAACAGGCACCTTCAGTAAATACTGCTCAGCTCCTGCGAGACGCTTGCTGAGGTAGAAGTTTACCTCATTGACTCTGGCTCCCCTCCCTAAAAGGTTTTGACTCTTGGCCCCCCACTGTGTCGAGCACTTAGTCACAAAGCAGACGCCTGACAACCCTATCAAAATAAATCAAAAAGGGGCGTGTTATAGTCTTTAGTACGGTTGACTTGACTGTGTAGGAAACAATACAAATATGTACCTAAATTTGGATTTGATGGCCTTGTATGGATTCAACAAACAACCAAAAAAAAACCCCCACAGTTTTTGGTGTTAACCTCAGCTTAGGCCCTCATTTGTTGCTCTTTCATTGAATTTTCATAAATCCCAGAGGGAAATTCCTTTTTTCCTGTGACCCTCTACCAGTTTAAAGAACCCCCTCGACCTGCCATCCCCTAAAAACAGAACACAGGGTCAAAATAAAAGATGGCGAGGCCCGACGTTGAAGCTGAGGACTGAGCTCTCGATAGCAAAGGCTCTTCGCTGGTTTTGAAGGTCGAAAAACCCTGCCAATGAAATCCTGACTGTGATATGCACATGGCTATTGGCCTGCAGCCACGATTCAGACACACGCAGACGCAGACACGCGCACGAAGCCTCTGAAAACATAAAGGGTACAAGCACACAGGGACATCTCTAGCCGATACAAAGGCAAATGTGAGAACACACACACTCGTACAGTATATTAATAGAGGTGCCAGGGTTCCTGCTGGGCATCTGAAGTTAACACTGCAGAGTCACATGTTGAGAGCGCTCGACTGGCACATTGAAGCTGCCCAGAGCCGACACACTGCCACCAGGCTATCGCCATTTTGCTTTGCTTTATGACCAGAAGACATCAGCAGATAGATATACATCATCACAGCCTGTCGCTCTCTCTCCCGTCTTTGGGGGTCTGCCATGCCACCCATATCAGTCCCGCTTGTGCTCTGATCTTGCGTATTCACCTGAGACAATAGCATGCCTGTGTGTGTGTGTGTGTGTGTGTGTGTGTGTGTGTGTGTGTGTGTGTTTGTTCCACCCTTTTGGCTTCGGGGTAGTTTATTGTCTGTCTTGCTGTCAGTGACTGTGAGCCCCGATAAGTCTGGCTTCATATCTGGTTGTGATGCGATGGCCTTAATGCTGCTCATATATTATACATTCCCTGATCAATAATTCCAATAATAACTTTTGGAATACAGTACCCACTGATTTATGGTGTCTTCCAGCACAATTTCTCCCACAATGAATGCTTTGACCTCTGGAGAAGGTCCTCGCACATATTCAAGCTGTATTTCGATGATATGTTATTAACATTTGTAATTATGATGCAATATTTATCATGCCGTTGCTCAGTGCTCATTAAGGTGGCGAAGGAGGGAAAAACCCCTTAATGCTATAATCCCCCATTGTGCACTGTTGTTAAATTTTAAACATACCCTTGCAAAAGTCACCAGTCGCAGCTTTTGTTGCTTGCGTCTCGCATCTTTGAGCACCGGCCAAACATCGATCTGGCAAATGAAAATGCAGCTCTCAATCTTCTCAGAAATCAGCTGGCACGCAGAGCGGGTTTCTCCCCGTCTGTTTGTGTTATGCAATAAATGGTTAATGGCATCAGCATTTGCATTTTTGCATGAAAAGATGCGGTTACAACTGCGACCTGCAACTCTATATATTGGAAACCTGCATCTTCTCACTGATCAGCACAGATCAGCTGCATCCTTTACAACACTGGGAATCATACTTCTTTTGCAGCCTGTGAAATATTCCGGAATCTATTTTTCCCGCCGATTGAACAGCGCTCAGGCAATGTGGTGGGTGACATTTCCAACTCGTGGGCAGATTTCATTTCACAGATGTGTCCCAGTTGTGCTGCGGCCACTGTGACAGAGATCCGTTGTCGGTGCCAGCCACACTGCGTATAGGTGTGAGTACGCTGGGCTGGATAATGTTCAGGGCACAATTCCTTCAGCCCACTACGCACACACACTTTAATTTGATTGGATGTGGAGTGCAGGTCTGCATCTGTATGCGGGCGACATGTTGATATTGGGCTCATGATCATAGTCTCGCATCTACGAGTCCTCAAAATATCTTAATTTACAATGATTTGTTGTATATCTCATTAACATGACGTTCTGTGAGCGTTCTAGATAAGATAAGATTCAACTTTATTGCCACTCTTAATGATGGAGCAAGTACAAAGAAAGTTGATAAAGTCTAACCTTAAGTCAGGGAAGGTTTACACTGTTCTGACAGAGAGATGCTTGAATTAATATAATCTTTGTCAGATACTTTAGAACTAAAGGAGCCAAACACGCTGTTCAACAAGAGAAGAGCCCACTGGCTTGATTATGTCACAAGATTTGCCAGTAATTTTTTTGTTTTTTCCCCTGACATTCAGTTGCAGCAGAGCAGCTATTCAGAGAGTGTTAATGCCACTTTTTGAGCCCATGACTCACACCTACTTCTCAGATGGATGCATGCTTGCCTTTTGCTTTGGAGTGCTTCCGCATACAACCATTTTTAACTTAATGTCACCAGGATTATAAATGTCACTGGGCAGCAAAGATTTTAATAATGCAAATGGAAAAATACAAATCTCTCTGAGGGAGCCAGACCAGTGTAACACCATGTTCTTCAAGTTAAAGAGAGTCCATCGCTTCAGCAGTTGGTGAATAACAATGCTGCTTCTGCACAATAGGTAGTAAACCGTGCCGCCCTTTATTTGCACACCACGCAATTACTCATATTTGAAAATAAATCAAACGCACTTATTGTCTCCAAATGGTGTATAGCCTATGTAAGCACAAACACGGGACAAAGTTTGCAGCGATGGCGTTCCTCACTTCTTTTTACCCGAAACCGCATTATAATATGTTGGAGAGTGTGTGCATGTTTCCATGAGCGTGCACTCATGTGTAGCTACAATTAATCACAATTATCAGATTGACTAATGCAGGTGCCGTCCTGTGGGGAGAGGTCATTTACAAGCTCAGCGGCGCAAACGAAAAAGCCAGCGACAAAATGGTGGTGAGCGGTGAGCACAAAACACATAAAGAGCAACACAAAGGGACAAGTTGAAAGTGAGGCACCTGCTGCCTTGGGATAAGAAATCACAGCCTTACATAACTGCATCTGGACGCAGATGTCGCCAGAAAGCGCTTCTCTTCATCACCACACGTTTTGCCACTGCAGGGTGGAACAAATACTCAGTAATGACACACACCTAATACATTTCCTGGGATACGGTAATATTCTGTGAAACGTTGTCTCGCTGTTTTCAGAAGTGTATTCTAATGCTCCATGGTGTGATTCATAAAATGCAGCAACAAGCGCACAGCTTCTGTGTGAGTGCGTCTTGAACCTGGACAAAAAGATTCAAGGACTGCATGTTAACTAGAAAAAAAAATAAATAAAAAAAAGCTTCGTGAGGCTCAGTAAATTTCCGCCACATCAACCGTGTGGTGAGTAAGTGGAATGAATGTGAAGTCACAATGTTGACCTGTTGTCTCCAAAAGTAATCACAATGTCGCCAGAGACCATAGTGTGGTCAACCTCACAGGCATGCTGGCAACCATACTTTGAAAATTGGAGGCGAAATAACAACAGCATCTTTGTTAATTTGATGTGATCCAGTTGAGAGCTTAAATTTGTGTTTCAGGTATGAGCCTAATTTTTATTTCTACACCAAAAGAAACCATAAATACTTAAATCTGAGAATCTGAATCCAACCACGCAACGACCATCGTTTCTCCATGGCGTCGCTAGAGGAAAATGGTGCTCTCCTACTGTGGGCAGGATCTGCAAAAGTGTAGTTGTAACCTTAGAAAAATAAATAAATAAAAATCACATTGAAATTTGTCGCGGAGCCAAGTAATTCTGTCAAAGGACCAGATTTGGCCGACGGGCTGCTATTTCCTGGCCCCTAGTGTCCAGTGTGATAGGAATGCTGAGGGGGGGAGAAAACACATTATTTATGGTACCATATGTATATGAAGGCAACGGGAGATGACAATGTTAGTGCCACTTCAAAGGAACACGTCTTAGCCCCATCGCTCCCTCCGCCCGTTTCTGGCAGTCAATCAAGGGCAGGCACAAACTGGCACGCGTCCCCTCTCTCATTATAAAAAGCTAAACTTTTCATCAAAGGTAGAGGGAACAAGTTAAAGTTCAGCACAACCAATCAAGGGTCAGCTCATCCTGTCTTCAGAGAGGGGAGCGGAGGAGAGGCTGCATGGAGGAGCAGGAGGAAAAAGAAGTAGGTAGGAGTTTTGGGGGGCGTATGGGGAGGAAGGGAGGGAGGGAGCAAGCAAGGGAGGGCCGGGTTGGTGGTGATGGAGGAAAAGGCAGCACACTGCTAGAATAAGAACGAAGGCATCCCTCACTCCCAATGAAACCCTAATGAGAGTCCAAATCCACTGCTAGCTAATTAACTATAATACCCTGTAACATGGAGGGAGGGCAGTGGGAGGAGGGGAGAGAATCGTGAGGAAAGATGAGGCAGAGGGAGAGAGAGCGAGATAGGGAAGGTACAGGCAGCGAAGGGTAGGACATGGAGAGGGGGCGATGGCGGAACGGGGAGAAAGTTGGAGCTGCTGCGAGGCAAAGCGCGAAGAGAGGGAACGGGAGAGGGAGCAGAGGACGAGGAGGAGAGGATGGAGGAGGTCTGCATGGCGCTGTGGATGGAGGGCGAGATGAAAAAAAGCAAGAGGGGGAAAAGCAAGGGAGGGCCGGCGGAGTGAGAGGGAGTGACGGGAGGAGGTGTCGTTTGTTTTCATTTGGAAAATAACGAGGGGTCCGCGCATTTATCAGGAGTCGCTGCGCTAACTGCTCCTCTCTTTTTCATCTCATCCCTCCTGCTCTCCGCTCGCTCACATGTGGAGCATGCTAATCGATTTTCTCACAGTTAGAGTAAACACACACAACAAAGAGACGAGCAGTAAATGAATCACGCGGCAGACGGGTGTTATCTGTGTGTGCGCATGCGAGTGTGTGGATCTTTTTGCCTGACACACGTGTGTAAGGGAGCGCGATTGTGCTTGTTCATGCAGTACAGTAAACAGAAATTAAAACCCTCACACACACACACACACACGCTATGAGAGATTGCTGCAGCTCTCTGTTGGTCCTGATACTTTTTCAATGTTGTTTTTATTCTAACAGCTCAACCTCTAGTCTCATATTCATTCAATATACTGTCTTCCTTAGACAGGCTCACAAACACACGCACGCACACACACACTCACACATGCACGTGCATATGCGTGCGCGCGCGCGCGCACACACACACACACACACACACACACACACACACACACTGTACACATGTCTCCTCTTTGGCGTGAATGTGCACTGGTGTGTGGACACATACAAGCACGAGCCAGAGTCCAAATTGTGAAGAACTTGTGCCAGGTGTGAGACAGTGTGCGCACGTGTGTGTGTGCATGTGTGTGTGCGTGTGTGCGCGGTCCTGCTGGTACCCAGTTTAATTCGGCCAGGTGGTCGGAGGCTTGCATGTATGTTGACTGAGGACGAATGCTTCATGGGCTCTGGATTCATTTTGTCCTCATAGTCAGCCTATTTGTCTGCCTGCCTGTCCATCTATCTGTTTGTCAGCCTGTCTGTCCATCTGCCTGTTATTGTCTGTTTGTTCCTCTGTCTATTGGACTGCTTATCTCCCATCTGTCTGAATTTATATTTTTTATTTATTTTTTCCACACAACCATCATATTTTTCCTTTGCCACCTTAATATCTGTCCAACTCCCTCACAGACGGTCTGCTCGCTTGTCGGTCCTACACTTGTCAGCCTTTTTGTTGTGTTGTTTTTTTTTTGCTTCCCACCATGTTTTCGTGCTTTCTTTCTTTCTACCTGATCTGCTTTGTTTGTTGTTGTCAGTCAGTCAGTCATGGCCAGTCTCTAAAAACTCTTCCCTTTTTTTTTGCTCTGTCCTCCTCTCCAACGTCTTCCTTCCCTCTCTGTAATAATTAAGTGTCTTAATGCCTGTGTGACACTTCGAGGGCCGCTGGTTGCCAGGCTGATAATGTGAGTAATCATGCCTTTGCATTCCCTTAGCAACACCATGGAGACGCCTTGCACGGTTTGATTCATTGTAGGTGGGGAAATGAACCGCTGTCAGTGGGAAAATTCTGCTGTTTCATCTCTGCACTTCCTCGATCGGTCAATGGAGGGCGCTGGAGCAAAAGGCAAAAAGGTAGACAACAAAGGCTGCTGGTGGCAACCAAATCGGACGTGTTTCTCCCCCACAATGACTGAACGATATTAAGGCCCGCACGCAATGTTACAGGCGGAATCAGGTGGGGATTGAAATGAACCCCTATTGAATGGATTTCCTCCAACCCTCACCATATTTCCCCCCCTTGTCTCCTTCTGTCCTGTCGCTTATCCATCGCTCCTTTCTCACCGTGGCACAATTCAGACTGAGAAGAAGTTTGCAAGCGCCGGGTCAGGGTGGACTCCACGGGACTGCAGTTGATGGAGAGACTGCGACTGCACAGGGAGAAATATGATCGGCAATCAATAAGCTGTACACTTTGCATCGACTGACACACGCGCAACCCAACACACACACACTCACACACCTCAACTCCCCCCGCCTCCTCCACCCTGCAAAGTTATGGCTTCCATCACTCTGATTTGATTGTCACTGTACCTGCTTCTAATCAACTTCCAAGGCCACACTCATACACAAACACACACTATTCACCGGCTCTTCTCTCTCCAGACTCAGAGACGAAGGGGAAGAAAAAAAGAAAGTTACCAATAAATAATTATTGATTTCCTGTGTTGGCTGGGCTGGGGGATGAATCTCACTAGTGATTTTTACAGTCTCACCATTTATCATCACAACAGTTTGTGTGTTATCCACTGCGCTGGAATGCTCGCGTCTCTCTGCATGTCTATCTCGCGGCGTGTTTTATTGTACGGTTTCTCATCACTCAGAAACCGCATGTGCATCGAGCGAGTTATTCTTGATAAACTGGTTTGAATGTGTGAGTTACAATGGCAGAAAGTTTAATTAGTGTGTTTTGTGAGCTGCGGTGAAGAAACTGTGTAAATTGCATTCTTTGGTCTTAATCTCAAAACGCCTCGCGGGCTGATTATTGTGCCATTCACATGGAGTATAGACAGGGGCAGTTATTTGACATGGAGTGACTTCATCTCTTCAAAAGTAACCAAATCCCTACTCCCAGAGAGCCAAAGTAACATCAGCAACAGCTATGTCCTGTGACAATATTGTAACCAAATACATATACCCCAGTTTGGAATGCTCATGGTGAGCCAACAGCATATCATCACAAAATCTTGCATTTAGCATGGTAACAATAAAGTTATTAATCAGGTATCGAACTGAAAACTTGTGGTTTACACCCAGTGTGTCCAGGTTACGTTTCCATCCATTTATCACACACAGCTCAGGGACACCCGTGAATTACACAGCTAATGACTGACACAGCTGGCCAATCAGGACAGATGGATTTTTGGTCAGAGACGCATTTAAGAGATGGCAGCAAAAATGTACCCAAGTCACCAAGTCTGAACCAGTCAGGAAAACAGGATCTAAATGTGGAAGTTATATTGCGTGCCATCTCTGAGAACGGTCTGCTTACACGAACGTGGCTGGTTCAATTCTCCGCTCAAACTGTAAGAGTATGGAGGCCGGAAGGGTGGCTGGAGGAATTCCAGTGTGTCTCCCAAGTGCTGCCGTGCTGCCCCTGGGCAAGGCACCTGATCCCAACCTGCTTTGGGCAAATTGCTTGAAGGCCGCATATTGCCACAGGCCTACATGAGCCTAATTGACCTCCCAGACGATGAAGTTAGAACTGGCTTCGATGACCTTTCCTGACAGTACTTCGGCAGGGACTTGTAGACAAAATTGCAAATTGCAAGTGGGGCTGTGGATGTAAGAATATCAATTATTTATCTATCTTGCCCCCATTCAAGCCCCCATGTATTTGTAAAGTGAAAAACACAATGAAACAAGATTGCAATTCTCTTATTTGCTGCCATGAGATATAATGAAGAGGTGGAGCTCTCTCGAAGTTTTCTAATGCATGAGTGAGGTCCTTCAAAGAGAACTCACATTTCTCTCTGCCTCAGTCTAACATCAATTATGCACCTTGATTTTCATAAATGTACAACATTGATGTTGCAAATATTGTCATGTGTCCATCTGGATATTGAGGCTGCCAGGCATCAAGATGGTGAACTGCTTTTTCACAACTGGTATGATATGTTTGAAACCTGACAAATTTATGTTTTTACAGATAAAAGAAACACACTTCATTGTTTCATTAAAGATGTAGTACATTTTAACTTCACTGTGCTGCCAGAATACCAAATCTGGACACATTCTTGCCTTTGCTCTGCTCCATTGCATTAATATGAATATGTATCAATCGATATGCTACAAGGAGGAATGAGAAATTAAGTTCCATTTTCATGTCAAAGCACGTCAATCTACTCAGAAAGATCTTTAGGGTCAGTGCGTTCCCTCTTCCCCTTCAAATGAGGCATTTCTGAGTCGGTACCAAAGCAGAGCGGTGCGATACAATAAGATTACCTGTCTGCCTTTGTGCTCTGTATGTCAACCTTCCTCTCTCTGTCTGCTTATGCATGAGGCAGAAACCTTCAATCCAATCTTCTTTTGAAATACCTTTTCACTTCTATTTCGCTTTTGTTAAGCCTGAAGAACAATGAATGCCTTCAGCTCTATTACAGGGAACCCATCGAAAACAGAGCCGTACCTGAACAACAGTCCCTCTTGGAATCACCTTTCTGGTCTAGTCTGGTTTTCTTTTTTGCTTTCTTTTTACTTTGAGCTGAACTGCACCTTTAAGACAATAAAGTCATGGCTGCGACTGTGTTTCCTCATATAGAATTTGCTGCTGGCAGACTTCCTCACTTTAATATCTGTCAAAGGGCTCCGGCAGCCCTCAGGTAACCAGCGGCCAATATGAATGGAGACAGATACACGGGCATGGTCTGAAATAGTCCGATGTGTATTAAAGCCTAGAGAGGTGCAGACACACGTGTGCGTGTGTGTGTGTGTGTGTGTGTGTGTGTGTGCGCACACGCACACCCTCACACAGACATACACACACCTATGTACAAGTGGAACAGAGCATTGAAAGCAACACACTCTCACACCAACAAAGGCAGTCCTCTGTATTAGAGCCCTAGGAAGTGTGTGTGCTCTCCCCAGCCTCGTTACATCCAGCGGCCACAGGTGGATTTCCGGCTTTATATCTTCAGGGACCTTCTGGCTCCCAATGCCTTATCAGGGTATATGTTTTCTACCTCCAAATCTCACATGTTATTCCGACCTGTCGTGCAATTGTATGCATATCAGCTAAGAAGAGGGTAAATTCTTCTGCGCTGTCAGGCGCAGCTCAAAGCGGCATGTGACTGAACTCTTACGACGCCTTGTTGACACCCCCCATCAATCAGTGTGTTGACCCCTTCCTTTTTTGTTTTCCCACTCGTTCCCGTAGGGTTGGAGAGGAAGACTTACGGGGTCACTTCAATTTAACGTTTTGTCCAGAGCAGTGACATGCGGTGAGGTTAAAAGCTGGTGAGGCACAGACTCAATCAGAATCAAATTTAGTAATAAATGATCCCAGCAGCTTGTTCACCATTTGACTGACAGCAGTTAACAGGATATACTTCATACCTCTGCATTCTTTACACATATACAGAGAATATCATGCATATTTTTTTCACATCATGCATTATACGGATTATACAAAGATTATACAAAGTATGATCTAAATTACAGGGGACGGACAGACAGATTTTACATCTATTCATAAATGGGGCACATGTGCCGATCCCTCAGAACACAAATGTCTATCACTCCCCTGTAAAAAAAATGTCTTATCTCCCTCTAAGGTTAAGTTCAGAGAAATGTTTTGGCCTTGATACAATCATCCATTCTGACAGTGAGGTGGGGCGAAAGGGAAGCATCAGTGTATCGCCTCACCTGATTGGAGGTACTCGCTGCCTACAACTACTAGCTTCTGACACATCACATCACTGGCGCTGAAAGATCTCAAAAACAACCTGTGTATTGAGTGCACCATCATAGCATTTTGTGTACGAGGCCGGTGTTTATAAGTTTACACTGAGGCCTCAACCTCAGATTTGTGGTTTCTTGAAGGACAAAAAGTCAAACAGGCTTTGTTTGGAGGAGGGTGAGGGCTGTAGGATGAGAGTATATCAAGAACAGAAATAGAACTTAAAGTTTGCCCCCACACTGACTCAGAAAAGAGATTTTTTCATCATAATTTGGGATGAAGGCATGGTCATTAATTCTAATTAAAAGTGCCAAGGTGCTAACAGGAGACCCATATGGAACTGTCCTTTCCTATTTTGGACTTTTCTGTCGTTTCTGTGGTTTTTAATTTTGGTGGTGTTTCTTAGACTTTATCCACTGTATGTGTCTGCATATGCAAATGTACGTGTTGTGATTCCTCATGTAATAACAAAGAGTGAACCCATAACGATACTGGACAAATAACTGCAGACAAACTCGAGACAGCCTTATCTGTATGCAAATCATAATGACAAAATATGTAAAGAGAAGGTAGAAACAAAAAGCTGAGCTATGCACGGCAGTGACTGAGGTTCACATCGACGTGACAATGAAGGATTCTCTCAAGACTCTTTTGTATATGCAGAGGAAGTGAGATCGATAACTACCTGAATCCGTAACGATTCTGTTTCACTGGTTCGGCTCAGCAGAAATAATTGTTGGGATTTGTTCACTTATTCATTCAATGAATGCATCAGAGGGGCAAAGCTATTAAGCTGTTGCATTCAAATTCAAAGTGGTGCTCTTTTCAGGCACGTGCAACACCAGGCAATTACGCTCAGCAGTGCCCTCCCACAAGAGGGAAGGGGTATTTCAATAGCACAAGCTGACTGCCTTGCTAACCAGTGTCCTAATATCTGCAGCGACAGAGAGACCTGTGCGAGACAAACAAGTCATGTGAGGAAATAAGCCGCAACAGTTGATGTGACTGTTTCCACAGTATCTGCGTCTGCAATGCAGCAGGGCAGACAGTGGTCAGCAACTTTGGGTTCCCAGGAGGGACATACCACACTCTGCATCTTCCTGAGATCTAGCCTTGACATCCTCAGAGGCTCGCAGTCGACTCGCTGCAATTGTTGGACGCGTCAGTGGAGGTGATGGAGGTGAGCGAAAACATCATCACATGGTCTGTGCGAAACCACCCACGCCTCAATTGGACAAAGGCTGTAGTTTGGTGTACTGTGGTGAGCCGGAGGAAGAATACCAACCCACTTCAAAAGAGGGGTCAGAGTCTACTTTTGGTCCACCACTACTCTGTGGACAGAGAGGTCCTTAGCAACGTCTTCAAGGCAATGGTGATGATGATCTACGATCCTGGTGGAAAGAGCCCCATTTTGTCAGGGACGCCAACAACACTGTCAACAAACCGATTCACAAGGCGGAAAACACAAGTCCAGGATGGATGCCATCTGAGACAATGAGCCCAATCTACCCCACACTGTCCTGGCTGAATACAGGATCATCTGTAGAAGTACTGGTAATAATATTTGTTGTATTTATATTTGTATTTATCCTATTTGTCCATGTTTTTTCTCCCCAATACCTAGGGAGACAGGTAATAACTTCCTCCCGGAATCATTAAAGCATCTCGCCTGCATGTGTGTGTCACACTATCACCACTTTGTGTTTTTGTGCCAGCAGCACTTGCAAGAAGTTAAATGATGAGGGTGGAGAATTGCACGCTTTCGCTGCTGTTGTTACACAGCATGTACACTAGGTGTTGCTGGGTGACGTGATAGAGGAGGTGGTCGACGGCAGACGTCTAAACTCGACTGTACAGCGACATGACAACTCGCGAGAGGGGTGAGAATGTTCTTGCAACATCACAAAATCTGACAGGAGGCCAGCAGAAGACAAAGTGTGAAAGAGGGACCAAGAAAGCGGGAAAAAAACTAGTTATGCCAAATGAACCAGAAACTCCAGGCAATTTAAGGTGAAACGCCTTGTATACCTTGTCTTTATTTTTCGCCGTTGATACAATTGAGCGAGAATTTTCCAGCTTTAAAAAGAAGATCAGTGTCTCTTTTCTTGCTGCTACGCTTCCTTTCTCTCGCGCTGACATGGTCCTCCAGTCCCCAATCAAATGTGCACTTCATTAGCCATCTCCTGTTTCTTTTTCATTGGCCCTTGAAAAACATAGGCGCACGCACACACACGCGCTCGCACACACACAGCCAACAACATCAGGCACCAGCACACTGACTCCCCATCGTCCAGTCGACGCCAGACACGCACACGCGCACACACATAGTCCGCACACACACACAGTCCGCACACACTGGCAAATACACAGAGCAGTTCTGACTTTAAATAATGAGAGAGCTGTCACATCAGATGAGTGTCTGTGCCACAGCACGGCCTATTGGTCAGCAGGACAGACAGGAGCAACCGCTGGAGGCTGACACCCTCTGGACATCCGAGGAAGAAAAAAAAAAA